>ML811364.1:96647-110849 GCA_009831015.1 Picea engelmannii | reverse complement strand
ACATGGTTATAGGTACCTACTAGCAGTATGATTGGCACATGTTGTATGGTGGATATGGAATACATGCATGAGGACACATCTTGATTGTAGTTCATCTTGTTGTGGTATTGGTGCATGGTTGATGCACTTGCTTGGTACAAGTGGTGATACATGTTTGGTGCACTTGTTGATGTATGGATGATATAGTTAAAAAACTTCATTGATTTAGATGCATGATTGCAACACTTGGTTCTTGGTAGAGGCATACCATGAATGGTATGACACTTGTTTGAGGCATATGGTTGATGTTTTGTTCATGATTCTCTATTAATTATTGACATATATGTTTCTTCATAATGTATGGTATGGCTTAAGTTTGATGCATGGACAGGTCCAAGGATCATCATAAGAAGAGCATTTGATCTATGTTCTGGTTGAGTAGTAGCATTTGTAGCAGAAGCATATTGTAGTGGTAGCATATTGTTAATATTACAGAAAATATAGGGGGAGACATACCCATAGGGGGGGTCATTTTTCTTCCCATGATTCCATAAGGAGATATTTATCAGATGCAAAGATAAATGGAACTATACTTGGAGAAAGAGCAAAGAGGCATAGTTCCAGGAAGAGTGATGGTCACAGGGGGATCATGAGCTATATATCTTTAGCATTACATCAAAGTGATATCCCTTGTTCAAAAGGGGAGATATTATTTAGAGTAATATCAAAGGAATTCAGACAAGGGGAGAAACCCCAAGGAGATTTCAGGTAGGGGGAGCATTCCCAAGGGGAGAATTGCCCATTTCCATTGATGTCAAAGGGGGAGAGATAGTCACATTGATGTCAAGCAATTCCTTATCTACACGTTGCCATCAATGATTGGTGTTGACATCCATGTTGGTATTTCCATCAATGCCAAAGGGGGAGATTGTTGGATCATGTTGTCATTTATGCCAAAGGATTGATGTCAATGGAACAATATATTGTCATAGTATATTGATATAGTGATTGATGGATCATGTATTGACCTTGATTTCAATGGATTGATGTCAAGAGGAGTCATATTCGTATCCATAGATGAAGATGGATCAATGAGTTGTCATTCATATATGATGCATAGTTGGATTGATGTAAATATGACTGATTATTGTATTTTCATGGTTGTAAAAATATATGAATTCCAAAGTGGTCCCTTTATGGTAAAAGACCTCATGGGAATTTACTTTGCAGTGAACTCCAAAGTGGTTATTGTCTTGTCATGGTTGTACAAATGGATGAACTCCGAAATGGTCCCCTTATGGTGAAATCCCTCATGGGAATATTCTTTGCGGTGAACTCAAAAGTGGTCCCCTTATGGTGAAATCACTCATGGGAAGACGCTTTGCAGTTGAGTTATCCTAGAAGTATGGTTAGAGAACCCATCCTTAATTATGGAATAATGAGATGCATATCAGTGAATTTGTTATTGAAACTATCCTAGATGGATAGTTCTTGTCAATCCTTGTCTAGTGGTATGTGGAACGTAACATAACTCCTCACGGTTTGAGAGTTATGGCCTTACGAAGTTGAAGGACCCTCATATGTTGGCTTCAAGCCCCAAAAGGTCTAAGAAGTCAAAGTTCTTGAAAAGAAGAAATTATTTAAATAAAAAATTGAAGTGACAAAGTCAAAGAGGATTATTTAAAGTGAAGTGAAAAAGTCAAAGAGGATTATTTAAAGTGAAGTCACAAAGTCAAAGTGGATTATTTAAATTATAAAGTGAAGTGACAAAGTAAAAAATGATTATTTAAATAATAAAGTGAAGTGACAAAATCAAAGAGGATTATTTAAATAATAAAGTGAAGTGACAAAGTCAAAGAAGATTATTTAAAGTGAAGTGAAAAAGTCAAGGAGGATTATTTAAATAATAAAGTGAAGTGACAGAGTCAAAAAGGATTATTTAAATAATAAAGTGAAGTGATAAAATCAAAGAGGATTATTTAAATAATAAAGTGAAGTGACAAAGTCAAGGAGGAGTATTTAAATAATAAAGTAAATGGAGAACTTTTTAATTATGGAAAGTGGTTATAAGAAGGTTAACCCTAAAATGAGGAAAATGGGTTAAGTGGTCGAGTGGCTATTAGATACATGGACAAGCGGCAAATTGGGAAAAGTTGGACATAGGTGACTATGTGGACAAAGTGGCTATGTGGACAAAGTGGCCTAGAAGATGCTTCTAAGGAAGCTACTTGGAGAGTATAAATAAGAAGAAAGGGTCTCTTGTGAAAATCATCTCTTGAGCATAGCTTGAAGATCTATTCTGAGAGAGAGATATTGACAAGAGGATCTCATGGATGCATCAAAGTTTAAGTAAGTCTAAGATCATGATAGAGAAATCTTTGGAAGTTCAGAAACTCTACTTTCTGAAGGAGTACGTGAGCAGTGGTGGGACAGAGTGTGTACAGTTGGATGAAGTCACGGAGACTTGAGTGTGATTTGATGTTAGGTTCTTGATGTCTGAAGCAAGTTCCAGATCTGTATTCTATGGGCTTAGATCTTCCATCGGAACTCTAGTATGGTTACTTAGTTTTCTTGATGGATACTCTTTCTTATTGTATGGTGAATGCTTAAGGCATTCTTGGTATGGATTTTTTGATATGGTTATGTTGGTTGATTGATAAAGTGAGCATCACTCTTATGGTTTAGTACTTATATGATTGTCATAGTATATTGGTTTCTTATACATGATTAAGTAGCATTCATATTATATGGTTGAGGAGGATGAGTAAGATGTGGGAGAGCATAGATGTGTTGTAATTGGACAATGAAAGACATAAGTACATGTTACTGAAGGCTACAGAGGATATGAGTTTTTCGTTGAGAGAAAATTGTAATTGTTTAGAAGGAATACGCACAAAGTAGTACAGATAGGCCATGTACATACGTGAGTTGTACTATTGGTAGGATGCATACATAAGCATGTTGCACTACTGACAGGTCACATACCTATTGAAAGATTGGTATCTATTAAGGATTGATTCCTATTCTTAGTTGGCATTGAGTGGTGTAAGTTGAGTCTTTCATTGTAGAGCTTGTGCTCTTATGGATTTGTAACTCTATTTAGTTGTTGTTGATAACCCAACGATTGTAGTTTGTAATAAAAATAAAATTGTACATACATATTGTATTCTTTGTGTTCTTTGTTGTGATGAATTATTGATGATATTTGTTCCTGATATATGTTGTTGATGTATGTTGGCACAGACCCTGAACTCTGTCCCTTCTAGGGCTACAACGACCTCCTGGTCTACGATAGTTCAAAAAAAACTGAGTCAGATTGACTCTTCGGCTCTCTGCTGGAAGCCGATAACCTCTATCACAGGTCCTTATTTCTCCAAAGTGTGGGTCCTCTCAACTCCGCGGCTCTCTTCCTTGCCCTTCGCCAAAAGTTGGGGGTGACACTTAGCTCTCTGTGCCAGGCCCTTTTTATCACATAAAATAAGGGTGTGTCTTGGGGCTCAACCATACCAAGTGCTTCAGGCTTCGGGCTTTGGCTCTTTCCATGACAGGAAACTCTTATGTTCCCGAACTCTGAATGGGTGAACTCAAACGTGTGAGGATCAACGGTCCTTGTCCCTCCTTCCAATCAACAGCCATGATCTCTTTGGACTCCAGCCTTCAAGAGTCTCTTGATATCCTCCTAGAATATCTCCCAGAGTGTTATTTCTATGAATCAGTGGATAACTTTCACATGTCCCTTCCAGATCCAATGGTCTGGATTAAAACCTCTCCTCACGACTTCATGAAGGTCTATGTTTTCTCTTCGCAAACCTCCCAGAGCTCCAACTCTCAGATCTCCTAATCTTATACCACCTGTCTCCTCCCGACGATGAACGAATTCACTTCCCTTCAGGATTTCGGCAAGTCCTTGACCTTATTTCACACTTAGCAAAATTTATGCCTGAGACTTAGACTTTTCTCGACCTTCCCTCTGCACTCCTTGCAAAGTTTTGTGTTAGTTCTTTTGATATTTTTCTCATCTTGAAACATTTGATATTGTCAATTCCTCTGCGTCCTTCAATGGACATTCTCATTCCATTATGGAAACTCAATGCCCTTCCTCCTGAACTTCTAAGATGAATTTAATGCATCCTTGGTGCACTCCTTTCGCTCGGCTAAGATTTTTTATGGCTTCTCCCTGAGCCCTTCCAAAAGTCTTAGGGCATCTCCTTTCCTTTTTCGATGCACTCTTGCAAAGCCTTCCTTCCTCAGAGTGTTCAACAACCCTGGCGTTCTCTCAACGCTTTGAACACTTCAGAATGTGTTTCTCTTGTACGCTCTTGTACTTTCTCTATTCCCTCTTGGAAGAGTATTATAGAGTATTCAGTAACTCTGTGCTATCCTTCCTCCTACACAATATTTATTTCCAAGGTACTCAACCACCTTGAAATTTCCCTCTGAGTCTGTGAATTATCTTAGTGTGTCCTCCTGACAACTTTTCTTCTAACTCGAACGAGTTCAAACAAACACTCTTACGTTGGCTCACAAAGTCTTCAATATCTATCGTGCACTCCTTGCACTTGGCCTCGAGAACCAGACTTAATCCAACACACTTATAGATATAATATTATATATCTATCCTTGCAGACGATTTATAACATACATCTACAACTAAAATGCATATGAATGACATTCACAACAAAACATCCATTACACAAAAATTGGTAAAAAAGAAACTCTGTTACTTTCTATTAATGGTGGAATGTCCATTATAGTATATGATTCTAGACTATGGTTGAGTCTCAGCTCTCCAATATCCTACGACTACCTCCTATCCCCTTCTACTAGAAACAATACAAGAGTTTATACAAGAGGGGCTCAATGAGATTTTCTCCAAGCTAAGATAGTGGTGTCTAATAACCGTTCAAAAATGATTTTCTAATGGGCAGATTACAATGATGGAAATATGATCTGAATCGGATGAAAATCCCTCCTACCATCAACCACTTAATGGCAACCTCATCTCAAGCTTGTGCGAAGGCACAAATTGGTTCTTCCAACCCGTCAACAATAATTTCCTTGATCACGCTTTGTATTCTCGAAGGAAAAATGAGAGGGTGGTGCCTCTCCCTTCCTTGAATCCACACCAATTATGCTAATCAACTGGCACATGTTGAGGTAGAGAAATGCTCCTACATCATACTCCATGGCTACAAAAATTCATGAGCTCCTGCTCATGAGCTTCTGAGCTCTGTTGAAATCCTCATGGATCCCAAAATTCTCCAGGAGTTGTCTTTCAACTCCTTTGCTTTGTTTTTTTTTCTTCTCCTATATCTTCATATTCCCTATTGCTCGTGCAGGTTCCTTTTTGTCCAGCTTCTCCTTGTTGATTACTTCTTCTTCTGACCTCAACATCAGACTTTGAATCTCCTCTATGACTTCTTCTAAATGGTTTATCGATTGTTTCGGCTCCATCGGTTGCAAATATTCATGTTGTTCCATGGGTAGGTCGTCTTGATCTCCCATGCTTATTTCATCCCTTGTGACACTAACTGGACACTCTGCCGCAAACTCCAATTTTGTAGTCTCGCCACTTAATTGTTGTTCATCTACCTCTTCTAACAGACTAACTCATGTTAGTTATTCAAATGGTTTTTTTTGAGATTCCTCCAACTGCAACTTGTGTTGGTAAGTCTCCTCTGGCATGGTTATCTCTTGGTATCCACCTTTTGGTTCCAGATTGTCCATCCAATCCTCTAGTGCCTTTAACTCCATCTCCCACTGAGTACGTAACTCAACTGGGTGCTCCTCTTCTATTAGGACAGACTTCAATATATGTTCCTCCTCCTCCATGACATTCTTAGCTTGTTGTCCTTCTACAACACCTATAATAACCTCTCCTCGACTACTTGGAAGGAATATCTTGACTCCTCCAATGACCAGAACACACCTATGATCCTTCTCCTCTATGATGAAAGTTTCCAACTTGTCATTATCTTCATTCACGTTGCTTACAGTTCCACATGAATATTCATATGGATGAGGCATTTCTTCCTCCTCCTCTCCATCTTTCAACACCCCCTGCTAACATGAACTCTCAGCTGAGCTCATATATTCTCCCTTGTCCACTTGGAAATTTGGGATTTCTCCTCTGCCCTCCTGGCAGTTTATGAGATTAACTAGCCCCTTCACATTTCCCACCTGAAAACCTACAAGACTCCTCCCAGATCTCTTTCCCTCACCATTGGGGTTTTCTACATATCTCAACCACCTTTTCAACACATATTGTTTCCTTGGGGCCAACAAATTTTGAACATGCCACTTAGTTGTCCTTTCCAAATGCCACTCGTACCTCCAGCGCACCTTTGCCTCCTGCTACATCTTGCATGCTAGCCTCTCCATCTCTACTCGGATTTCACTAAGCTCCATGTCCATCTCCTCTTTACTTCTCTACGGGAAGTCTCCTTATCAACCATGCTCATGACCTCCAATGTCCATATTGCTTCACCTACAATCCACATGGTTTTTTACCATCTGCTGCACACCTTGCAACAATCTCAATAGAGTATCACACTCAGTCTCCCTTCACCTGTTGTCTACAGGTGAATTCAATATCTAACTCTACTTGATGTAGCCAGACTGTCTCCTTCTCCTGAGAACAAAATTAGGCTCTGATACCACTCTTGGTGCAGACCCCCAACCCCCTCCCTTTCAAGGCTGAGGTGACCTCCTAGTCTAGGATCGATCGAAAAACACCTGAGTCAGATTGACTCTTTGGATCCCTGCTGGAACCCAATAACCTCTATCACAGGACCTTCTTTCTCCAAAGTGTGGGTCCTCTCAACCTTGCATCTCTCTTATTGGCACTTCAAAGAAAGTTGAAGGAAACACTTAGCTCTCTATGCTAGGCCCTTTCTATCATGTGACCTCGGGTTGTTTCCTGGGGCTCAACCATACAAAGTGCTTCAGGCTTTGGGATTCAGATATTTCCACAACAACCAACTCTTACATCCCCGAAATTCGAATCGATGAACTCAAATTCACGAGGATCAACGGTCCTCATCCCTCCTTCCTATAAATGACTGTGATCTCTTTAGAATCTGACTTTCAGGAGTCTCTCAATATCCTCCTAGAATTTCTCCTAGAGTGTTATTTCTCTGAATAAGAAGATCACTTCGATGTGTCCCTTCCAGATTCAATGGTCTGGATTCAAACTGCTCTTCACTACTTTGCAAAGATATATGTTTTCTCTTTTAAAACCCTCCAGAGCTCCAAATCTTGGATCTCCTGATATCCTGCCACCTGTCTCCTCCTAACATTGGACAATTTGACTTTCCTTCAGGATTTCTACGAGTCTTGGACCTTCTTTCACATTTAGAGAAATTTCTTCCCAAGACTTAGACTGTTTGAGGCCTTCCCTCTACACTCCTTGTAAATTTATGTTTTGTTTCTTTTGATATTTTTCTGGGCTCGAAACCTTCAAGATTCTCAGTTCCTTTACGTCCTTCAGTGGACTTTCTCATGCCCTTGTGGAAACTCAATGCCCTTCCTCTTGAACTTGTAAGTTGAATTTACTGCATCCTTGGTGCACTCCTTGCACTTGGATAATATTTTTGACGGATTCTCCCTGATCCCTTACATAAGTCTTAAGGCATATTCTTTCCTTTTTCGATGTGTTCTTGCTAATACTTCCTTCCTCAGAGTTTTCAGCAACCCTGGGTTTCTCTCAATGCTTACAACACTTGAAAATGTGTTTCTCTTGTATGCTCTTGTACTTTCTCTATGCCCTCCTGGAAGAGTATTGCAAAGTATTCAGTAACTCTACATTGTGCTTCCTCCTACACAGTCTTTCTTTCCAAGGTACTCAACCACCTTGAAATTTCCCTCTCAGTGTGTGAATTATCCTGGTGTGCCCTCCTGGTAGCTTCTCTTTTGACTCGAATGAGTTCAGACATGCACTCCTTGCGTCAAGTCAGGGAGTATCATCTCTTTGTCGTGCACTCCTTGCACTTATCCTCAAGAACCAGACTTAATCCAACACAGTCACAGATAGAATATTATATCTCTATCCCTGGAGACAATTTCTAACATACATCTACAACTCAAATGCATACGAATGACAGTCACAACAAAACATCCATTACATAGAAATTGGTAAACATGAAACTCTATTACTTTCTATTAATGGTGGAATGTCCATTATAGTATATGATTCCAAACTAATATTGAGTCTCGGCTCTCCACTCTCCTATGACTACCTCTTATCCCCTTCTACTGGCAACAATACAAGAGTTTATACAAGAGGGGCTCGATGAGCTTCCCTCCAAGATAATATAGTGGTGTCTAATCACTGTTCAAAAATGCCTGTGTAATGGGCATATTACAATAATGGAAATCTAATCTGAATTGGATGCAGATCCCTCCTATTGTCAACCACTTAATGGAGACCTCATCTCCAACTTGTAAGAAGGCACAACTTGGCTCTTCCAACATGTTAGCATTACTTTACTTGATCACGCTTTAGATTCTCGAAGGAAAAATGAGAGGGTGGTGCCTCTCCCTTTATTTAATGTGCACCACTCGGTCTAATCAATTGGCATGTGTCGAGGTAGAGCTATGCTCCTGCATCATATGTTCACATTTAACTGGGTATAAATGAAAACAATAAGTGATGAGGAATTGGTGATTTCTAACTAAGGAATTTTGTGAAGGGGGAGTTTTAAAAAGATCCCTACACAGATTCACCTCCCTCCTCTCAATGTGGTCAATGTGTCCAACAATTCCATCCTTCTTTCCTCTTCTAGTTGAACCTTTATCTTCATGATAATATTTTATCTTTCTTCAATGATTTGTGACATTTTTTTATTTTGAATCATGATCCTCTTATTTATATCTCTACAAATTCTCCTTTTGTTTCAAATTATTTTTCCTAAGCTTCTTTATTTCACTTAAGGAACACATGAGTTCTTATTCAATATCAATTTCCCCATATATTTCAGCATTTTCCTCTTCTTCTGAATCCATTATTTCTCTCCCTTTGTCTTCATTAATATTTGTTTTGATTTACATAAAGAGATTTTCTTTTATATCACTATTGAAACTACTTTAATTGCTTTCTTTAGACAATTCACTAACCTCTTCTGAGCAGAGACTATTTTTCTTCTTATAAGAGTTCTCCTTCTTTTCATCCTTGTCCTCTTATTTGTTATTTCTTTGTTGCTGCTATTCTCTCCCTTATTTCACATTATGGTATTCTTCATCATCACTACCTGTATCTTGTGCATATGGACACTTAGTAGCAAAATGTCCTAATTTTTTACAATTAATGCATTTAAGGGGAATCTTACATTTGTATTTTATATATTCATTTTTTAGTTTTCTCACAAAATGTGCTTCCTCTACATCGGATTCATAGTTGGAACAATATATTTATTTGTGTTCTTTGTTATTCATCTTATATGGCGCTTTGAAAAGTAATTTTTTATTTGATGTATTTTCTTTCTCTATCCTCATTTCATATGTTGTGAGGATCCATGAAATTTATCCATTGTCAATTTATCAAGATCCTTCATTTCTTCAGTAGTGAAAAATTTGGCATAAAATATTAAGAGGAGCGATCTTAACACTTTTTTTATAATCATCGGTTCTTCAACCATTTCATCAAGTCCTTTGATGGTGTTGAAAATTTTATCCACACGGAGGAGATAAGTTGCAAACTTTTATTCATCTCTCATTTTTAGACTCTGGAACTATCTTCTATGAGTTTTTAAATTTTCCTTATTAACCTTCTCATCACCTTTATAGATATTTTGAAACTTTTCCCAAATCTCTTTTCCCAATTTACAATCCATCACCTTGAAAAAATCATATTCTGATAGACCGCACAAGATGGCATTCATGGATTTTTCTTTGTTTTCACTCGGCTTCTTCTTGGATTCATTTGTTGGTGGATTTGTTGTTGTTGTATAACCAATCATGACTGATTTCCAAATATAAAAAACAAGAGTCATTAAATAGGTTTGCATCCTTATTCTCTAGAAGGAATATTTTGTTCCATGAAATAAGGGAGCCTTGTTTGTGGAGAAACCTTCTTGACCGGCCATGTGTGCTCTCAAGATATACCTTCCAGTGGTTAGACTATTTTCGAAGGAACCCACTATAATACCAATTGTTTAGCACACACTTGTACTAAGAAGGGGGATTTAATCAGTATAAGACAAGTTTTTACTTTCTCAAACATTCATCAACTATAAGAAAACAATCATGTATGAGATTTATTAATAGTGGAACATGGAAAACAAGATTTATGTGAAAACCCCTTAAAGAGAAAACCCCAAAAATTATCTTTATAATTATTTGTAGGAACCAAACTAGTGGAGACACTAATCCCCACTAGTACAAACCCTGGTAGGCACCATCGTACTCTTACAGATATTTGTAGACACTAATCTACTGGATACACCAATCCCCACTGGTACAAACCCTAGTAGGCACCAAACTACTCTTACAGATATTTTTAGACATCAATCCTCACTAGTACAAACCCCGGTAGGAAAAACTCTACTCTTACATATCTTCATAAACACCAATCTATTTGAGAAACCAATCCCCAATGCTAAGCACTAACTTATCTAGAGAAACCAATATCTTTGCTTTAGTAGCATTAACCTTCAAAGTTACAATTTATTATTTAGTACATATAATTTCTTCAAAACATGATAACATTCACATTACCTTCTTTGAGTCTACTTGCTACTTCTACCTTATCCAAGTCTAACCAAAATTTGAATTTCCAAATGAAATTTATGCTAACTTTCCCAAACCTTGTTGTTTCTGGCCTCTTCCCAAGAACAAACTTGTATAGCATTTCACGTATCCATTTTTCCAAATATTATTCTGAAATATTTTCCTAAGGTACTTTCATATGTGTCCTTAGATCCCTGAAAATTTCTGGAGTATGGAAAGTCCCAAAAAACCAAGTTACAGAGAAAATGTCAAGACAGTCTATTTGAAATTGATTATAGGACCATTCAGAAACCCTAAATTCCATAGGGTAAATCTTAGAAGGCATGGATAAATAAAGTTCACAATTATATTTGAGGTACTTCTATATGTCTCCTTAGATTTCTGAAAAATTCATAGTCTGAAAAGCCCCATAAAATAACTTATAACGAAAATTCCAAAGTGACCTATTTGAAATTGATTTCCAAAGTGACCTATGACATTAATGAAAACATTAATCCTTTGAAATCAATGAAAATAATTCCAATAGGTTTTACATAATCATCTATGAAAGAAAATGATTATTTTCAATCCAATGGCAATGGACCAGGCACGTGTATAGACACCAGATTTGGAAAATATGGGCCACAAGAGAGGGAATTCAAGTGGTTCCAGGTAGAAAGAGAACCAAGAAAATTCCAAGGAGGGGAAGAAGAAGTGGAAAGGGGGGGATGATAAGAATATGGTAGCCACTACACATCAGTGAAAGGATCCTAGAAACCATTTTAACCATTTTAATATTGATGTGCACACTGAGGGAAAGTGTTGGAAACTACATCTAGAGTTGAACCCAAATAACCACAATGAAGAATGCAAAGAAAAAGAATTGTCTAGCCAAGGATTCAAGCAATAATGTTGAAAGTAACTCTAATGTGGATGAGATTATTTTCTACACATAATTGCATAAGGAGGTGAATATGAGTAGCCTTCATCACCAAGAAAATAAGTATATGAACAAACTCTTCCACATCAAGATCCAAGTCAAGAAGACCATGATAGATTCCATATTCGACTATGGTTCACATGATAATATCATATAAATAAATCTAGTCGGCAATCTTGGATTGGAGATTTGTGATCATCATATCCCATATCCATTGGGATGGGTAAACAAGGATGTAGAGATCAAGGTAAAAAAACAATGTAAGATTAAATTTGTTATAAGTGTTGATTTTATTGATGAACTGGAATTGGATGAAATACCCCTTGACATATGTGGAGTATTGTTTGGAATCCCCTACATGTATATAAGGGGTTCAATATTCATGTGGAGATACAACCAGTACCAAATAATCAAGGATGGGAATTCCTACATCATTAACATGCATAAAGAAAGTCAATGATCTCACTGGTAAGTGCTAATGAAGCCAAGAAGTTGATTAGTTCGAGTAAGAAATAAGTTTTACTTTTCTTAAGAAAAAATAGATTGATGATGAGTTGATAAGGGTAAAGGAATACCTAGAGGGGTGTACTAAAGAGAAAAAAAAAATAGTTGGAGGAATTACTATAGAAATATAGAGGACTTTTCCAAGAGCCTATAAGTCTACCACCCAAGAGGGAAGTAGAGAAAGAAATGAATTTATTTTAAGACTCCCCATTACCAAATATTGGTCTATATAGATAGTTCATTCTAGAAGAAAATTAAGTGAAGAAGTAGTTGCAGTAGCTATTGGAGTAGGGTGTAATTTGAACAAGAGCCTCAACTTGTGGATCACCTATATTCATTGTACCTAAGAAGGATGGGACCTGGCGAATGAGTATTGACTAAAGAGCATTGAATAGTATTACACTAAAATATTAGTACCCTCTACCTAGGATCAATGATTTTTTATATTAGTTGTAGCACACAAAACATTTCACCAAGTTGGATCTCAAATTGGGATACCACTAGGTTTGCATCAAGGAGGAGGAAAATTTGAATATTTCCTTTCAGACAAGTCAAGGTTAGTATGAATGGTTGGTCATGCCATTTGGTTTATGTATTGCACAAGCTACATTTGTGAGAATAATGAATAATGTATTATGCCCATATCTAGATTCATTTGTTATACTCTATTTATGTTATATACTACTTTATAGTTCTACCTAGAAAGAGCACATATCACATCTCATGTAGGTGTTAGAGACTTTGGAGAAGAACTAGTTATTGGCTAACCTCAAGAAATATGATTTTTCTCAACAATATTTGGTGTATTTGGGGTATGTGATTGGTGGAGGGGAGCTCAAGATAAATGTCACAAATATGGAGGACATCATGAAATGGCTAGTTACTACAAATATCCCTGAAGTTAGAAGTGTTTTTTGGGTAGTACAATAATAGTGTAGGTTCATAGCTTCATTTTCAGCGAGCGTTGCACCACTCCACACCACAAAAAAAAGTGGTAAGAGTTTCTAGAACCATTTATTGCATTACTTATAACACAATTTATTGCATTACCAAACCTGAAAAATCCTTTTGAACTAGAGATATATGCAAGTGGGTATGCCATGGGATAATTTTTTATGCAAGGATGAAAGCCCATATGTTATCATTATGAAATATTTCATGGGGAAGTTCTCAACTACCCTAACAATGACAATGCAATTTATGCACTGGTTCAAGATCTTAAGAAGTGTAATCATTATCTGATGGGAAAGTATACCATCATCCACATAGATCACCATTTGCTATAGTACTTCCAAGCCTAAAGTAAGCTACAACAAACCAAACATTACAAGTGGATGGGGTTTTTACAGAAAATTCATCTAGTCATCAAGTATAAGAAGGGTAGCACAAAAAGGTTGGAAAACATGCTTTCAAAGCCACCCACATCCAAGATTACAACTTTGGGAAATATGAATCACATGGATCCTTTTACCCATGATGCATACATAGAGGCATACATAAAGGATGAGGACTTCAAATAGGTGTTTCAACAGCTACAGGGACAAATTCATATAGAATAAGGTTATGGCAAGGTTGATTATCAGTGTCCCTAAAGGTGAATGACTACAACTTATCAGAGAGTCGTGCACCTCCACATTTGCAAGACATTTTAGTGTTGGAAATATAGTTTCCAAATTACATAAGTATGTCTATTGGCTCAAGATTCAAGAATATGTAGAAAATTATATTATAGTATGTATAGTTTGTTGTACTAGCAAGCCCAATAATAGGAAGCAAGGTCTATACCATCCCTTACCTGTACCCACTCAACCTTGGAAAAGAATTTCCATGGATTTTGTTGGAGTTTTACCAACAAATAGGAAGGGACATGAAACTATTTTTGTGGCATTTGATAGGCTCAACAAGATGTGCATTCTCATGCCTTGTAAAAATACCATCAAAGTAAAAAGAAAACATGTTCTTTGAATAGGTCGAGGTGCACTTTGGGATACCAAGGAGCATCATATTAGACATGGATACCATATTTGTCAATTCATTTTGGTCTACAATGAGGGAGAATATGGACACTAAGTTGA
>ML811364.1:56514-96579 GCA_009831015.1 Picea engelmannii | reverse complement strand
ATATATATATATATATATATATATATATATATATATATATATATATATATATATATATGTAACACACTCAACCCCCTAACCTCTCTTAGACTGGTGGGATGTCAAAAGTTTATCTTCTTTTATTCAATTATTTTCTCTAATATTATCACATAGTTGTATTCTTCTCATTAAGATCTTTCCAATGACTTTCACCATGCTCAAAATCGATCTCTGGATCAAAATTTGTATCCTTCCAAATTTTCAATGAGTAATTCATTAGCCAAAGCTCGCTATATTCTATGTGGCACCCATGTGGCTCCAACTCAACTATACCATTCGACATGGAAACTACTTTTCATAACACATCACCTTCTAGTGGTGACTTGGTTGCTGGCATTTATGTTGACATGGCACTAGCCACCTATTCCATTGAGCCCTTGGCATTTTCCACTCTTGACAAAGTATTAACACCCTATGGTGTTTGATCTTCTAGGAATTGGCCCACCTGTCCACCGGGGTACTGGAATATTAGTCCCTGGGTAAAACAAAACTTCACCACAATGCTCACAAATTCTACCCCAATCTAATAGATAGACCATTGGGTGATCGACCCACCAAGTGATTGAATCACCAAGAAATCAAACCCTCAACAAACTTCTAGTGCCTGATACGGTGACCGAGCTGGAACCTCAAACTTGTGGAAATTCCACATCCTTCCACCTCACATGACACATGCCACTCCTAACTCAACACGAAGCTCTACCTCAAAACTCCAATTCACCTTGAAACATGGCACAGTACCCACATGACAAGTGGACGAACCACCATGTGACACATCATCACCAAGCATAAGGTTCTCCACTCATACATTGACACCTATCCAGTCATATGTTCTTAATAAATATTTCTAACTTTACAAACTTCCTCTTTAGAAAATGTGTAAATATAGTGTTTAACGACCCTCTCTGGCCTCCTACACATAGACCAAACAATTAAATCATTATCCCCTTTCAGGAAGTTTACAAAAAATTCATTCTCCTCAGGAATTATCATTTGTTTCATATGGATGTGTTTCCATTTCTCAGCAAACCCATTACAACATGTATATTACTTTGCACAAGAAGCATATACCCATATTCACTTTCTTTTTCCTTGGTACAATGCATCGGCTCAAATTTAGTTCTATATGGTAAGCATCATTCATATAAATCTGCAATCATTCTAATGCAAGAATTTGTCAATGAAACAAGTATCAATTCCAATAGTCATGCATGCACATTTATATCACAATCGCAAGAATCCATCCACACATTTCAATTCAATTACACAGAGTATATGAAATAATTATATGTTTACAAGTTGTAGATGGCCAACTAACTATGGGTGAGCACATTTCCACCCAACCATAGGCTCTTCTTGCTCGGTAATTTCGGCAACAACCCACCCATTTGCTAGGACATGATACCATCAAGGGATCTTTCTCCCTACTGACTCAACCAGTCATTACATTGATAAAGGAGGTTACTCTCCTCCACTTGACTAGTAACAACATAAATCTCCCCCTCTTCCTACTAAAATCAGGTCCTCAATAGTGTTTATCAGATGCCTTCCCAGTTGCATTTTTTCTTCACAAAAGATTCCCTTCACAAATTTACTATACCTCAACACCCTCTCCTTCCACTGTCATTTTCTTTCCAACCAACATCAAGCCTACATCCCTCTTGTGTTCTAGTCAAGAAATCACGGGATCTTATCCATTCTATCCTAATCATTCTCCTCCTGGCCACACTTCTTAGGTCTCCTTTACTTAGATATACACCCTGGAGGGTCCTTTGCACCGCACATGTGTTTTCTTCTATTGTACAAGTTTCCTCTCTCATCAACATGGCCTTCTACTCAAACTATATTTTCCACTTTCTTTATTTCTACACATCCTTCCTCCATAATGTCTATTGTTAATTTCTCTTGCATCATTTTTTGTTCCTCAGATTTTCTACAAATGGTTACCTCTATGTGTTTCTTCTCCAACCATCACTAGTTTTCTCTAGTCTTCTCTCAGACCTAAAACCCAGAGCTTGATCTCTTTCACACTTTTTCATTCCCTGTTTCCTGGTATGCATTGGGAATTTTATTCTCGCATTTTTCCCTTGCGATCTTTGTCTTCGCATGTTGTTTCTCTTGCATGCATAATTTTTCTACTTATTTCCACAATCATAACTCTTCCCTCGATTTATTTCTCGTCCAAAATTCTCCTTTCTAGTTCTACATATGCAAATCCTTACACACACTCATGCATTCTCCCTTATTATGAGACCATAGTTTCATCCCTTTATTTTCATGCATTCTCCTACACGTAATTTCTTCGGAAGGTTCTCAACCTATCCCCTCATTTTCTTCTGTCACAAGGAACTCATAGGGTTAACCTGGGATATAGAAAATGGTACTTTGTGGTACCTCTAGCTCAAAATTCTTGTTTTCCTAGCCAGATATTTCATGATTCTATTCATTGAGGTTGGTCGGTTTTTCAACTACCAACCCCTTTCTCATTAAATGATTTGGTTCACCGGAAAGTCAGAAGAAATTATAGTTATCTATTTCTCATTATTCATCAAGGTGGCTTGGGGTATTTAACACATGAGTCCCCCTTCTCTTCTCCCTCACTAATCCCTCTCATGGTATCATGGCCATTACTTTAAGGATTCACCCATTAGTCAACTAGTTGGAATTTCCAATAAAAAAATTAGTACAATTACATTGTTTATATGCCATGGCATGGAAATTATTAAACATAATTAATTACATATAATCAGGGTTTAATATATGGGGTGTTACATTCACCTCCCCCTTCAAAAGGAACATCGTCTTCGGTGTTCTCTCAGTAGTACCGTCATGCCTTGTCTTTCAGTTACTTCAACAATTCCTTCCTCTCCTTGATATAGTCCTCACTTGGACCTTGACATATTCATATCATGCCTATAAGAATCATTAAACAACATTCTTATTATTTCACAATTTCTTGCATAAACATTTTATTGTTGATCAAAATTCAGAAAAAAAAATTCATATCAGCACAATACTTATCTGTGCAATTCATGGATTTGCATCAATATGGTTGTCACATTTACTTGGCCCATTATCTTCCCTTGACATACCCATTGTTCTCATGATCCCAGTGAACAGATAACAAGAGTTATTTAAGTCTCCTCTTCATTGCGGTCACTCACCTTTCAAGCTCAACCATCCCCTTCTCTGTTATACAGTCTCTCAGGTGATCCATCTTTCCTGCCAAGGCTTTCTCACAAAAGAAGATTTTCAAATAATTCATAGAGCCTTACAAACAAGGCATCTCACTAGCATTCTCTTTTTAGGCATCCCTCTATCATGTGTTAACACAACACACAATATATATGGTCATCATGGCATATCACAAGGTTTGCAGTCATACAAAATCATTTTCCATGCTTTCCCAGCTTGACAACCATCATTTGTCCCTCCAGGACCAATATTTCATATCACCTATATCACATGCATACAATAATTTTTGAGATGTTATCATCCATTTAATAAAACGTTTTCAAATATGTGACCCATAGGTTACAAATTCCACATTTCCATTTTTTAGATTCATTCCATGCAGAAACCATATTTCACAAGTCCGAGATTTCCTTCCTTGAGAAGTTTGGATATTTTACAACCAATAGGAATTGGTCTTCCTTGTGGACTTGCATAACTTCCATATCCAATCCCATCTTCCTGTAATCCATTCTTCACATAGCCAAAGAAATTGTTAGTCCTCGTGCACATTATACTTTTATTGCACACTTGTCATGGTTTCCAAACAATTTTTAAAATTTGTGGAGACTACCACGAAGATGTTTTCCTTATACTATTCTATGATTCATTCCAAGGAAAGTGTAACGGTTGAGATGAAGGTTTCCCTGCTATAACTATCTGAACAATTACTACTTTTTGGGTTGTCTTTTTGGAAACATGGACGGAAAAAAAAGAGTTAGTAGCAGACTCACTTTCCATTCAAGGTTTTAAATAATGGAACGATACATACACTACCGAGGAAGTGGAAGAAAACTTTCCTGCATTTTCTTCTTCTTACTCAAAGTCATGCAAATGTAGCTCAAAATCCAAGATCCCCCCTTTACAAAGTATTGCCAAATATTTTCCTAAATATATTGAGGTTTTAGAGATTCAAATTCAATCCCAAAATGTCCAATATCAGAGTTAGTCTTTTGAAAGCCTTTTCCAACCAAGACAAGAGTAGGTAGTGTTTCCCTTAGTTGTCAATATTGAGGAATCCTTTGAGAATAAAGTTGGGTTTGATGAATCAAATTTGAAACCATGTGATGGTAAATAGAGAACATATGATGATCAGATTGCAGGATATCTTGAAAGTCATCTAACAGAACACATCTTCTATGATCCTGTAGCTGAGTATATGGAATTTGTTTTCTGCCAAAATTTTTAGCTCTTTCTCTACTTTGGAAACAAAGGGTATTGTGAGTTGCTTTTTCCATTACATTGTTTATTTTACTTTTTGTTAAAACATGATCAAAGGATCCAGTTACTTGAACAATTCTTGGATTGGATACATTGGCACTTTTGCATTACTTAATTCAAAAACAAATCTTATAGATTAGAGTAGGTAGGAGTGTGAATAAGATCAGCATGGCAAGCATATCTTTCAACATTTTTTAGTTTGGTTTTGGTTTAGTTATAGAATAATTTTGTGGCAAAAAAGATCAAGTTTGGATTTCAGTGGGATTGGTTTCAGGTCAGCAAGAGAGAAGGTTATAAGTTACAGTTGGAAAGTTGAGTTTGTGAGCAACCCAATGGTTAAGGAATGAGGTCTACAATTTATTTTCTACCTCACTGGGAAGATAACATACCCATTGGAGCCATATGTTGTAACATGCTAAATTTGAATTTTGGTTTAAGAGAAATTGTGATTTTGAAAAAACCATCATTGGGTTCTTGGATCGATTGCATTAGATTTTCGATTGATTTTGAGTTAAAAATTTTCATCATTTCGACCATTGGATGAAAATGTGATTTTTGTCAAAAATAAAAATTGGTTTATAATCAATTTTTTTCTTTTAAGCCAAATTTGGCCTTTAAGGCTACATTCGGACTCTCGGGCCTTTATGGAGGGTTTCTATTTTATTAAAATTTGGCTAAAAAATATTTGACACACAGGCCCAACCTCCAATCATCCATGTCCATCGTTATTGAGCTAAGAACTTGCCACAAAAAACAACACAATTCAAGTCAAATCTAGTGCACAAGCACCAAACCAAGTCACATGGAGGAGGAGCCTACAGGGGGTGCCATTGTGCACAACACATCGGAAGGATTTGGGAGAATTGGCATATTTAAGAACCAACAAAGTTTTTGTTAGAAAGTAATGGATGTTATTTTTTAACCATAGACAATATAATAATATTGTCACCCAACCATAGGGAAAAGCCACCCTTGAACGTTGACAGAGAATGATTCCAGAAGAAAACCAATAGCCAACCATGGCTAATGCATAAATATAACCAATAGAAAGTCTGAGCCTAAACCAAAAATATAGATTGTAGCAGTTGTCGGCTACAACTACTTCCCATACTTGCACACTTACCCAGTTTTTGCAGTGTGCACCTCTTCCCAGCTGAAATTTTGAGTTGTCTGGTACAAAATTAGGTATGGATACTTGTATTTATACTATTTTCCTGGGATTTCTTATCCAACTTCTCATTCTGGATGCTAAATACTTAATATTAATTATTTCCTTGAGTCGACTTGTCTTATAGGGTTAGGTTTAATGCTTTAGGGTTTCTTCTTTCTTCCCAAAATATTTTATTCTCTTCAGGGTTACATGTGCAAGTAAATACCTCCCATAGCTACCATAATATCAACACTCCCTCCTAGCTAGGGAGGTATTGAAGGAAATGGTCCTGAACACAAACATACCATTCAACCCTTAGCATCATCATAGCCATACAAGTTATCTCATGATTAGATCATGAGCACCATCATCACTATCAGTGTCATCTGACAACATCAAATGCATCATATCTCGAAACCATACTCTATCTGAGTAGTCAGGAATGATGTTGAATAAGTCACTCACTCCATAGAGTGATACAAGGATCATTCTTTTAATCTGGACATACGTCTTAGAAGAATGACTATCCCAATAGATGTTAAAAGGATGTTCCATGGATTACAGAGACCATTCCTATAGGAATTTCAATCTAGGACTATTTTCTAATCAAGTTATAGAGATCTATCTCAACCTATATGCCTTAGAAAATATCGGTCTCGAACCATTTTCCTAATCAGGCCACAATCTGTGCCTTAGGAAAATACTATTCCATGACATGTCAACAAACTATCAACCTTGACCATTCTCCACAAAGAGAATACCTATCCACCAACAATATGTTTTATATGGACTATTCTCTGCCTGGATAATGTTTGTCCATAAGAACATTGACTATCTAGAAAATAATCATTTTCAACACTACCGATAGTCTACATGGAAATCATAACAATGCAATTCAATAGAACACAACTATGTGTATCCATAGTAGTACATAACTACAATCCAATGGTACACTACTACACCAAGTAGCACACAACTACTTAATCAGTGACACATAGTCACAATCAGTGGGACACATCCAACATAGTATCATACAACTACTATCCAGAGACATACAATCTCCATAGAAATCATATCATCTAATATCAACGTACATAGAAAAACAATATCATGATATAAATTGAGTCATTTGGGCCATTCTTCCGCTCACATCTATGATATATGGAAGATCATATTCCCTCATAAAATAAAACATCAGCCATGAGCTATCTGGACTATTCTTCTCCAACATAGAAGAATAATTGTCTTGATTTCTGAACCTAAACCATTCACCTATCTAGGCCATTCCTCTGACACTAAAGAAAGTGAAACTTGGAGAGAATGAGTCTTCTCTAGGGAATTCCTGTCCCTGATTGTTGAACCTAGAGAATTCACCTAACTGGGTCATTCCTCCGATACTAAAAAAAGTGCAACCTGGAGAGAATGAGTTTGCCCTAGGGAATGACTGTCTAGAACATTTCCTAAGGAAATGACTATCTTGCACCATCCTCCAAAATGGACCATTGTTCGAAACTACTCACAACTATGAACTTCAAAAGAATGACTTCTCGAGGAGGCATACCATTCTACTTGACCACTATTGAGGGTGATTGTCAAGAAGAAAGACTATCCTAGACCATTCCCCCACACTAGCCACAAGGGGAATTGTTGTCTATGGTACATAAACAATATATCAAACCATTTTCATTATGAAAATGAACATCTCATCTAGACTGTCCAACATGGAATATTTTTTGAACTGGAAAATGTCTATCCATCAGAAATCTCAAACCACTTTCCGAACTGGAAAGGAACTTCTCATCCTGGACCATTTTTCGAACTGAAAAATGACTTTCCATAAATAGATAACACATAAACGCTCCCTCCCGACCTAGAACTCATCTCTTCCCTTTTCAATAAGGAAGTAATCTCCACGAGATCCAACTTGTTTCTTGAGTATGCAAACTTTTTCATATTGGATAGAGGCTTTACCAAAATGTTTGTTATCTACTCATCTGTGGAGATATATTGGAGAAGCACTTCTCCTTTCTAGAACTCATCATAGAAAATGTAATTATTGATATTCATTGTACTTTCATTTTTATGGAACATTGGTTTTCTCGGAGGGCTTCATATAGCTCTGATCATTATAGTGTATCATAGTTGGACTCAACTCTTTTGGCTCCTGCTAGCTCATAACATCATGGAAAGGATCAAACTGGAACATATCCAACTTCCACTTCTTCTGTCATCACTAGAGTTTTTCATGGATTAGCAATCCATCATCCTAAACTTTTGAGTAACCATGGGACACAATATATCTGTTATAGAAATTTTTCACCACACTTCTTTTGTGCATTGGAGGCTCTACACCAAGTTGTTTGAATCCATACAATATCTTGTTCCATATTCATACAAGAGTCTCTTTCTGGTATACCTCAAAACCTTGAGGTTGCTCTACATATGCTTCTTTTTTTCAATTACTCTGTTGAGGAGAACACTCCTTACATTCATCTGATGTGAACTCCAACCCATGGATATTGCAGGAGATATAATGGCTCAGGTATGTATGGTTACTGGAACAAGTTTTCATAGTCTTCTCCCTCCATCTGGGAGAACCTTTAGTTCTGGATCTCGCAATTCTTTCATTTATAAGTCTTCCATACATTATTATTTATCACAACTTTCGTCTCTTCTGTTTGATTTCTTCTAGAGGGTTTAGACCAAGCTGATAGTCTTGTGATTCTCGATAGTGACCAGTTGTTATGGATTTTCTTTCTTTCTTGGAATATTCATGTTTCTCTTTATCTCTTGGGTCCATGGCGTTTTCTATAGATTCCATTCCCTTAAGATTATGACTTCTTCCTTTCATCGTAGGATCATGGATGTGGATGGATAACTAGGGATACTTTAAGGCTTCTTTTCAAAGAAAAACTTCTTCTAAAGTCAAACTGAACACGTGCTTCTTTTTATGGATTTCTACCATCAATGGAAAGATGGATAGATACTTCATAATCCTGAATGGATCATATTATTTAGTATTATCTCCCTCCTAATTCTTGCTTTATGCATGAATTCATGCTATTCTTTTGGAATTATATAATTGGCTCCCTCCATCTAAGAGAGTCCACACTTTTGTCTGCATCTTTGTTGCCTTCTGCAAATTGTCACAAGTTTTTTTATAATTTCCTCTTGAACGTTGACTTCTTTCTGCTTTTAATTCTTCCATGTTTCTTCAAGTTTGATTATGATTTCGGTTTATCTTGCAGTTGTTACTTATGTTAATATCTTCCACATGAATTGTTACCAGGGGTTGTCGATATACTTCATATTTTCATGCGTATTACTTGACTTGTAGTCATCGTGATAACAATCCTTATCTTGTTATTATTCCATAGGTATTGTTTCTCTTTGAACATCTTGTATTCTAAGAAATAGATATGCAGGATATGTACAAAAACTATGTAAACATGGTATGTACAAGAATTATGAATAATATTGTTACCTTGTCTTAGAAGAAGAAGTATGTTTTGTCCTATTTGGACTTCTTTGAGGGTTCCCTTTCTTCGGAAACTAATGCTTCATGTGTTTCCTTCCTTTTATTTAACTCGAGACAATGATTCTTGTAGTGACCATATTTTCGACAATTGAAGCATTGTATTTTTGACATATATTTCTCTTGATTTGGTTTCTTCCTGGAGCCAAACTTCTTTTTATTGTTTAAATTCTTGAACATTGTTGTGAAGGCTTGATCATCGTATTTATTTTGGGGTTTATCTTTTTCATTAATCCTTGATTCTTCTTGTGCACATCAAGTCCAAATTTCTTCAAATGTGGGATAATCCTTCCTTGTGTTTCATGCTTGCGGAAAACGCATCCCATGTCTTGGGAAGACCATTGAGTATTGTATTTACCAGTTCCTTCTCTAAGATTATCTATTCAATAGCTTGTAGTTGATCTCTTAAATAAGATATTCTCACAAAGTATGATGTTATGTTGTCATCATCATTCAATTTCATGTCACGGAGCTCATTCTTCAGACTCATTACTTGTCCAATGTTTCTGACTGAGAAGAGGTTTGTTAGGGCATCATACATATTCTTAGATGAGTAAAGATGGGAGATGTAGGCTATCAAGTGGTATTTTATAGATTCCACTATGATACTCATGGAATTGATGTCATTGTCTTTGAACTTCTCCATAACTACAACGTTTTGAGGTTCCTTCTCTTTTCCTTCTTCGAACTATGGTTCCATGATATTTCCTTTCACGATATCCAACACCTTATTCTTGGAAAGGATGAGGTAAATCCTTGTCTTCCACACTCTAAAGTTAGAAACCCCTTCTAAATTGTTGTTTGACTTCATAGAGTAAGTAGTAACTTCTTTGACTTGGTCAACCTTTGATTTTGACCAAAAAATCAAAATTGTTGTCTTGGCATGTTGAGAATACCAGAAGGTGAGCTAGGCTAGGGTGCACTAGGATATCCAAAAATTAGGTCAATATATTCAATTAAGGTGCCTCAACAAGAGGGTTAGGGTTTCGTTGCTACAACAAAAACTGCCTGCAACTGCAATTGTAACTAAGAAAATCCTCCCAATCTATCTTCCGGCGGTCAGACTGTCTAAAGATAGTGTGGTCCCATAGCTTTTTAGAAAGTACTGGATGTGGTCGTTTAACCATAGAAAATATAACAATATTGTCACCCAACCATAGGACGAAACCACCCCCGAGCACCTTAAACTTGACAAAGAATGATTCCGGAAGAAAACCAATAGACAACCATGACTAATGCATAAAGATAACCAAGACTGATCAGAAATTCCAACCATAACCAATAGAAAGTCCGAACCTAAACCAGAAATACAGATTGCAACAGCTGTCAGTTGCAGCTGCTTCCCAGACTTACGCACTTGCCCAGTTTTTGCAGTGCACACCTCTTACCAGCTGAAATTTCGATCTTTCTCGTACAAAATGAGGTCTAGCTACTTTTATTTATACTGTTTTCCTGAGCTGTCTGGGTTGACTTCTCATTTTGAATGCTAAATGCTTAATATTAATTATTTCCTTGAGCCGAATTGTCTTCCAGGGTTACGTTTAATGATTTAGGGTTTCTTCTTACTTCTCAGAATATTCTATTCTCATCAGGGTTAAACATGGAGGTAAATAACTCTGATAGCTACCATACTATCAACAATGTTTTCACTCGACAAATGTGGGATATGTCCCACTAGGAAAAAAACATGTAGGTTTAAAACCCAATGTTAGGTTCCAAGAAGTAATACGCAGGTGTCAAGAAGGAATACTATCTTTCCATATGTTGGAGGATTGTGAAAGGAATATCGTTGTAGGAGTATTCTAAATGTTGAATTGATAAATGTTCTTTCCAGGTGCCAAGGATTTTTTCATGCATACGGTGTATTTGTTCTGGCCGTAATCATACAAGCAAAGCACCCATAGATCGTGTGATTGTTCTTGATGTGAGTGGGTACATATATTAATTAGTGATTGTATCTATTTCACTGTATGAAAAATTCATCAACCTCTGGCAATAGTAGAAGGTATCAAGAGTGATAAGAGAATGAACATGGGTCCAATATCTGGTTATTGTTCTCCATTTTTTTTCTAGTTTATCAGGTGATGGAATTGTTAGATCTAGATGCATCTATTCCCAGTGTCAAGAGACGGGTTTTAAATTGTCGTTGAGATTAGTTTTTTGTGCTTTGCACCAGTACCCTGATACATATGACTATTTTTTTAAGATTTATGGTCATTTTAAGCATCAAATGGAAATCTTGCTTAAAAGGGTTTTAAGTTACCTCTAGTCAAGAAATTGTTCAAGCGTTGAATGCGGAGCATATCTTACCACAAGATCTTCAAGAAATGATTACAATATACTTGATCAATTTATCAAGGAATGTTAACTTGAATATTTATCCACAAGAGGCAGTATTGATTTCATTGTGCAATGCACCGAATAGAATTGGAAACAAGGGTTTCAAATGCTAGATGTACATTGAAAATGCCTTTTCAAACCCTCACATGTCCATGCCTTTTTTCTCACATATGGAGCACCAAGATTGAGACCATTTACAAGTTCCAATATCATTGAAATAATGATATCATAAAAGGGTATTATACTCCATCTGCTGAGAGAAAATTGCTCACGTATCAGGTAATGTTATGATCATGATTTATTTGTCATAGGCTTAGTCATAACCAAGAAGGATCGAGCAAATTGAAAAAATGAAAGAGCAAAGATAATCTCATCCTACCTATGTTGGGATGCCCCCACTCCAATATATTTTCAGTGAAATATTTGGAGGCATTTAAACAAATAACAACTCAAATCCAAATCTATTTTTTTAGAGATTGATGCATATTTGATGGGATGAATGTTTCCAGGCATTCGATGGTCAGTTTGAGAGAAAATAATAAATAAAATCAGATCCTGGATTCCATGGTAACATATCAGAATTTAAAGACATGGGGAAGATCTCATGTCATCAAGATCAATTCGAAGATTTCAAACACAAATCAACATACCAAGTCAGCAACAAATCATTTGAAAATAGGTGGAAATAATCAGCTAACTCAATCCTCTAATATTGGAGCATCGAGGGTATTAACAACCAAGTGAAATATTGTGTGCAAGTGAAAATATTGTGCCAATAAATCACTACACAAGCATTTAAGGGTAAAAGGAAAGGTGGAAACAGAGCTTTCATAGCGAGGTTGCACTATGCAAGTGTTGTAAGAGAACAATATAAGGCAGAATTTCAAACTTATTCAGGATTTCAAGGGCAGTTGATATTGAAGGAGAATTTAATAGGCATTTAGTTAAAATGTAGCAGAAACTGGAAAAACATCCCTATTTTGCAAGAACATATATCTCTGAGTTTCATACCATGATACCATTTGAATTCAAAGATGAAGGGAAATCCCAGGATTTAAGGCAAAATATCAGTAAGTAAAAGATCAAACACTAGATGTCAAGCACATAATCAACATTTGAAGAGATTTCCAAGCATAATTGTAATGTCCCCAAGGCCGAGCCCTGTTGTAAATCATGTTTGTGAAATGAATTGTAATTATGTTTTTTTATAGGCTGGTGAGCCAAGTTAATATAAGCTGGTGGGCTTATGTGATTATTAGGCAAGAGAACCTAAGTGTTGAAGGCGAAGAGCCTAATTTTGTACATGTATCTATGCACATTATTAATAAAAATATAAACATCACCACGTGCAGACCGACCACGATGAATGAGTGATGGGGGACTAAGCTTCCACAGAGTGGGCAAGGGATTAGGGGCTGGAAGGTGGGAAAAGGGACTAAGTGTTGAGCCTAGGGGATTAAGTCCTTAGGGAATAATATTTTAATATTATTCCAAAAGACATGTGAATAATATGTTTTATCCTAAGTTCTTTTGGAAGGACAAGCAACTTCCAAATGGAAGGAACACATGCTGAAGAAATGCATGTAGTTGCATGGGTGACAAGTGTCAACCCAGGTGCATGCAAATAAAATGGCTGAGATGAGCCATGCTGGGGGTTCCTCCTCCATTCCACCATCGACCGTCGGAACGTGAGTCCCATCTCACCTCTCCAAGATACCTTTGTGCAATTCTGAAACCGAGGAAAAGCATGTGCTGATTCCAAATATAGCCAGTACAACCTCTGTCTGAATAGCTTGAGCCTGTGCATGGAATCTTTGTACACTTGGTGCAATCCCAAAACCAAAACCATGAGTCTATATCGTGATTGCTGAGCCTATTTGGGAAGCCTGTATCTATTTTTTCCAGTTGGTTGTTGTGGCCATGCAGTGCTGGACTGTACATGGCTTACTGGCTAGTGTAAGTCCATCCTGAGCCTGTGTGTAACCCCTCTCTAGGTGAGGGAGGTGATTTTTGTTGGAAGAGGCAAGTTGTCAGGCCTGTGAGCAACTCTTTCCAGGTGAGAGAGTTTGTTGGGAAGTGGTTTCTTCCAGAGAGTGTCCAGCACCAACTTCGAGCTCTAAGAATTCCTTATCCAGCCTGTTGCCAAGACCCAGAGAGGGAGGTGTAGCATTGATGGACTGTGCTTTTGAAGATGTATACTCCCAGGTGGAACAAGAATGTGGGGAATGAGAGTTTGGGAGTAGTGGGCGTAAGATAACATCCTGGGAAGAATCCTTCCAGTTGTTCTATGTTGTTTTCCCTGTAACCTCAGCCTAGCCTAGGATTCCTTGCCTTGGGGTGGAGCTTAGTCCCAACACGGGGGTGACCCAATGCTAATCTTGATGAGTAGCGTGGTCTAAGGCTGGGAGATTCATGGAAGGCCTACATGTGGTTGGTGGAATTACCATAGTTTCAAAGATAAGTATCAGCTTATGTTAAATGTAATGTTTTCCATGCCTGTGATGCTTATATTTTATCATGTATTCTGTTGTGCAGATGAATTATTGTTAATGCCAGGGAATATTTGTGTTAGCAGTAATTCTTATGCTTACTCCGAGTCAAATGTGTTTCATTTGATTTAAATTCATGTTATCAATCAAGTATGAGAATGATGTTGTTCCGCACAGTAGTGTTTGCCCGGCCAGTGGGTTGGATGACGGCTGGGGGAGCGTTACAGAATGGTATCAGAGCATTACAGTATGAAAGAGTGTTACAAAATGGTATTAGAGCCAATGTTTTGAGGCTGAGCCTAGATGGGCTAGTTGAGTGGTCTTTGGACAAAGGGTTTGAGGAGAAATTGTGTATGGAGGACCAATTTCAGACCTTTGAATGCTCTTGAGTGTCAAGGAGTTACTTGACTATGTTACCAAGCTCAGGAGGTGTAGCAGTGTTATAAAACTACAGCCGGTGTGGTATATGGCCATAGGGGGAGAGAGAACTCCACACCAGAATTGTTGGAGCCTTAGGATCTATTCGGAAGGAAAGGAGAACCCTCACGACCGTCAAATCTGGAGAACGTGCACAAGGTTTAAAAACCTTTGGAGTTACACAAGAGTGTGGAAATCACGGTACGCGAAATCCCAAAATCATAAGGATCATCTATCGGAGGGACACGTGGCTTCCGATCGGAAATTCGGCATCTGGGAAACCAAAGGGTAATATCCCTCATTCTTGCAAGTCACGAAACCCCGGTTACCTAAAATCCGAAGTCCTGAAATATTCGAAGACAAAAGAACTGACCCGAAATCTTGAAATGATCTACACTGTAGATCATAGGAGAGGAACTTGAAGCGTTGGATCATTTCAGAATTCGGAGATTGAAATGACGAGAGACTTGGAGTCGCTACATCATGAACTCCCAGTTACCGAAAACCCGAAACCCTGAAATCCTGAAATGCCGAAAGGATCTACATCGTAGATCTGAGAGAGGTCTAACCGTTGGATTTCACTTGGAAGGGATGTGGGCACATGGATGTGTACCACGTGCCAGTGGGTCAAGAAGAAAAGTAAGAGTGGTGGGACCCGATGACATCACAGAAGGTGACATGGACCCTCTTGAGTGTGCCACTTGCCACTGTGGATGTGGGAGACAGTTGAGCTCTGTGGACCTAGAGGGTAAAGGAAATAAAATTTTCAGAATTCAGGGATAGTAGTGACAAGAAGTTGGGAGTCACTGCATCGTGAACTCCTAGGTACCGAAGACCCGAAAACCGAAGTGCCAAAATACTGAAATTTTTTAAGACAAAAGAACCGTCGAGGATTTAACTGTTGGATCCTCATGGACCAAAACCTCAAAACCTGAAGTCCCAAAGTACCAAAAATTGCAGAGCCAAGCAGAGCTCGAAAAATTCATGAAATTGAAACATTTTCTTAAATTGGATTGTTTATGAATGATGAAGGAATTGTCAAGAAATGAAGGCCTGACAAATTCTAGTCATCCATGCATTTGTATTGCAGAAGGTTGACGAGTGCCAGAACTGATTTGAATTGCCACAAAGTGCAAAGAAATGGAAGAGACACATAATGCTTCTAGTTCATAAAATGAAGCTCAAAAGAGATAGCATATAACTTTTGTATGTAGAGTGTGCATATCCAACGCAAGGAGTTCTTATAGAGGAAACTTGTTTTAAGTTCGAAATACTCCCTCTTAGTTTTGTTGTGCACAGAGTAATAAGAAAGAGGAGCATGAGGTCGAGAAACCCTTCAAGGTTTCACAGTTGAAAAATCTAAGGAGGGACATCGTTCCTAGAACACATGTGAGATTCAAAGGAATTTAGCTCGCAAGGGAAGCAAAGGTCGAGGCCTTTGAAACTTCAGAAAATATTCCAAGGGGAAGGAATAAGTTCTAAAGATCAAGAGGGAGCATAGTTGTCATTATATCAAGTGGATAGGAAGAGATTTGGGTCATTAGATCTCGTGCAAAGAACCGATAGTCATCGGATCCAGAGGAAGGTGCACGGAGTTTAACCTCTGGGAGGTCACAAAGGAGAGGAGCCATATGGACGGTGGAGACACTTCATGGAGGAAGTTTTGAAGTTGAAAGAGTCATTGGATCTTGCAGAGAAGCGAGGGTATTAACGCCAAGTATCTTCCAATACTCTGAAGCTCAGAAAGGATAGCAACCATCAAATCTAGGTCAATGACAGTCATTGATCTCATTTAAGAAATCGTAAATTCGGGGTTCGTGAGTTCGGAGGGCAGACAAAATTCTTGGTTCTTCGAAGTCCCGAGTCACAAGGAGCAGGGAAGGAGATCCAAACTGTTGGATCTAAGCCATGGGAGAACTGTTGGATCATAACCTCCACGTGGTATCGTGTATCGAGGGTTCGTGGGTTGAAAGAATTTTTTTTTGACTGCGAGGTTGTGAAGTGTCGAGCGTCGAGGGCTCATAGAACACATGGCACATCCATTAGGTGGGGACCACGTGGTTGACATGTGGCTTAACAATAAGTGCCCAGAGAAAGGGGAAGTGGGTGACAAATGCTAGAAACACATCGCCTGGAAAGGAGTCAACTCATCCCTCACTTTCGTGTCTCAGGGATTCGCAAAGGAGGAGCACGAGGGCTCAACACTCCAACTCGTGAAATCACGAGTTGCAAGTAGTGCTAGCACTTAGCCCTAGCCGGTGGTTATGTGTGGAAGGCACTAACAAGGAGGAGCCATACCCATATCACATCTCGTGTATCGCTGTCTGGAGAAAGAGGAGTCGAGGGTCTTCGACTCAAGAACTTGTGAGTTGTGAGAGGCGTTTGCGCTAAGGTAAGGTCGTGGTCACATGGAAATGTGAGGCTCACACCTGGCATCAATTTTCACAGGGTAGGTTTTCGTGAAGGAAATGTGGATCAGATTCATTGGAGGTTCTAGTAGGGAATCAAAGGAGTCACTTTGGCTCGAGGAGAATTTAGAACGATCCTGTGCGGATCTTGGCCTGAGGGTCGGAGGTCTACGTCAGAGCTGAAGTGCTGGTTATAAGTTTGATAAAAGAAGCATGAAATATTCTACTACTATCAGATATTTAGGTAGTATAATTTTGAATGGCAGCCATGCAGGTATGATCTTTTATCACTCTTTTAGCATAATTGTTCAAAGGAAATTTTGGTAAGAATTTCCTCAGCCAGAGATATGTTAAAAAAATCACATGATTATATGATTGAATGCATACCACTAGATGTGGTAAAGGCTATAGGCCTATATTAATTCAAATATTTTTAGCTTCTGAATGCACACATTGACATAGTAGAATGTCATGTTAATTTGGTTATGGGGTAATAAACAAAGAATTAAAGATAAAAACTGGTTGTAGGGATAAATGCCAGTAATCTAGTCATGTATGAGACCAAGACCTAGTTGAATATGACAAGGTGTGGAGAATGTGGCAACACATTGGCCAGAATTCCAACTCATGGATGGTGAGATACATGATTGAGATAGAGAGCATTATGTAATTCAATGCAAGGTGCACTAAATAAGAATGCATTGAGAATTGCACTCATGCATAATGAGTGATAGAATTGTATACTAAATGCAATGGTTGAATATGTTTTGTAGGTACATGCATATATATTATTGCATGGAAATAATTATACTAATGGCTAAAATGTTGCTAACCCCTGAAGTTGAGAACATTTCAGGAACTGTTAAACATTGCAATAAGAAAGTTACAAGCCAGGTAGTCACAAGAATAAAGACTACATAGAATTTTATGTTCAAAAAATTGAAATAATGAACTTACTGTTGTTAAGTTTGAACATGCATATTCATAGAATGACGAGTCATTCTATTTGGTCAAGTTGTTTGGTAATTGTGATTGAATTGCCAAGTGCAGGAAATTCTAAGATTATTGCATAAGATGTTGTACATGTTGAATTATGATGTTAAGAAAATACTAACAATTTGTTGGCAGTATGCAAGATGAAGTCTTGCAGGAAAATTGTATGCAGTTTGATGCCTGTGGAAAATCACAAGAATGGATGCATTCATAATGTGGCAACAACCAAGATGAATCATGAAATAGAATGTCATGTTTTGGGAATAAAAGTTGAATTTACTTTTGAACTAATTGGAATTCCTAAATGAATTCCTTTATGTTCTCTCAGGATAACTGCATGTGGTTGATGCAGATGAGATGATGTTGATAAAAGTTAAATGTTGGCTACAAAGAGTATCTCAGGAAGATGCTTCTTGGAAACCTTAGAAGGCAATTGGAACTCCTGGAGCCACGGTTCTCTAAGACTTCCAGTCCGGCCTGTTGTTGAAACCCAAGGAAAGGGAGGTGTAGCACCGATGGACTGTGCTTGTGAAGGTGTATACTCTCGGGTGGGACAGGCATGTGGGGAATGAGATACCGTTCGTTGGAGTACTACCGAGGTTTGAAAGGTTGGAGTGTTGTTGAGGTCTGGTACCTTGGCCTAGACCATGTGGATAAGGATTGTGGACCATGTCTATCTTGGGAAGCCATTGCCCCGATGGAGTCATAGCCCTGCTCCAGGGTGGAAGGTCTTCTCACTCAAAAGATAAGTACAATTCTCTATTTATTGTATGTTATGTATGTTGTATACAGTTTTAATGTTATTAAATTTGTTTGTATATACAAATATATACATTGCATATATGCTTGCATTATCGCATCCATGACTGTACCTAAGGTGTCTCATATTTCATTACTTAAGAAATATATATACTTGATGCTAATCATGTAATCGATTGGGATATGATTTAGGTGGAACCAGAAGGTGTCCTGCAAGTGCATCATGTGCGCATATTGGACAGGAAAATAAAACAACTCTGGAATCGAGCTATTGAGCTTGTAAAGGTCCAATGGACCTGGTATGGTCCTGAGGACATGACATGGAGCATGAGGACACTATACGGGCATAATACCTGCATATTTTTGAAGATTTTGGAAATCTTGTTGATGTTGTGTGAAAGTTGCACTGAGGACAGTGCAAAAATAAGGGAGGGGGATTGTAATGTCCCCAAGGCCAAGCCCTGTTGTAAATCATGTTTATGAAATGAATTGTAATTATGTTTTTTTATAGGCTAGTGAGCCAATTTAATAAATGTTGGTGGGCTTATGTGATTATTACGCCAGAGAGCCTAAGTGTTGAAGGCCAAGAGCCTGATTTTGTACATGTATCTATGCACATTATTAATAAAAATATAAACATCGTCGCGTGTAGAACGACCACGATGAATGAGTGATGGGGGACTAAGCTTCCACATATTGGGCAAGGGATTAGGAGCTGGAAGGTGGGAAAAGGGACTAAGTGTTGAGCCTAGGGGCTTAAGTCCTTAGGGAATAATATTTTAATATTATTCCAAAAAAAATGTGAATATTATGTTTTATCCTAAGCTCTTTTGGAAGGACAAGCAACTTCCAAATGGAAGGAACACATGTTGAAGGAATGCATGAAGTTGCATGTATGACAAGTCTCAACCCAGGTGCATGCAAATAAAATGGCTGAGATGATCCGTGTTGGGGGTTCCTCCTCCATTCCACCATCGACCTTCTGAACGTGAGTCTCGTCTGATCTCTGCAAGATACCTTCGTGCAATTCTGAAACTGGGGAAAATTCTGTGTTGATTCCTAAGATAGCCGATACAACCTCTATGAGAACAGTTTGACCCTATGCATGGAATCTCTGTACACTTGGTGAAATCCTGAAACCAAAACCGTGAGTCTATCTCATGATTGTTGAGCCTGTTTGGGAATCCCGTGTCTATTTTTCCCAGTTGGTTGTTGTGGCCACGCAGTGCTCGACTATGCGTGGCTTACTGGACAGTGTAAGTCCATGTTGAGCCTGTGTGTAACCTCTCTCCAGGTGAGGGAGGTGATTGTTTTTGGAAGAGGTAGGTTGTCAAGCCTGTGAGAAACTCTTTCCAGGTGAGAGAGTTTGTTGGGAAGTGGTTTCTTCCAGAGAGTGTCCAACACCAGCTTCGGGCTCTGAGACTTCCTGATCTGGCCTATTGCCGAGACCCAGAGAGGGAGGTGTAGCAGTGATGGACTATGCTTGTGAAGGTGTATACTCCCAGGCGGAACATGCATGTGGGGAATGAGAGTCCGAGAGTAGTGGGCGTAAGATGGCATCCAGGGAAGAATCCTTCCAGTTGTTCTATGTTGTTTTCCCTGTAACCTCAGCCTAGCCTAGGATTCCTTGCCTTGGGGTGGAGCTTAGTCCCAGCTCGGGGGTGACCCACTGCTAAGCTTGATGAGCAGCGTGATTTAAGGCTAGGAGGTTCATGGAAGGCCTGGATGTGGTTGGTGGAGTTACCATAGTTTCAAAGATAAGTATCAGCTTATGTTAAATGTTATGTTTTTCATGCCTGTGATGCTTATATTTTATCATGTATTATGTTGTTCAGATGAATTATTGTTAATGCCAGGGAATATTTGTGTTAGCAGTAATTATTATTCTTACTTTGAGTCAAATGTGTTTCATTTGATTTAAATGCATGTTATCAATCAAGTATGAGAATGATGTTGTTCCGCACAGTAGCGTCTACCCGGCCAGTGGGTTGGATGACAGTCAGGGGAGCGTTATAGAATGGTATCAGAGCATTACAGTGTGAAAGAATGTTACAATAATATCAATGGTAAATAGATGAGGTGGAACCCAAAAATTTCAACTCAAAATGTTTGACTCTAGCTCCATCATTCGACATTCTTTTACAACTAATTTTAGATTTAATTTAATTTAATTATTTGATTTTGTTTTCCAAACAACTAGCTATAAATTGATGGTTTTTATTTTTTGTTATAAAAACATGTATTGAGAAAGGAGAAAGGGTTCTACTTTCATCCAGAGAGGCTGTTGGATTGTGTATCTTTTCCCTTAATATATTTATGAGCTAAATGCAGAAGTATCGTGCTTTCATGAAGAAGAGATTTATTACAGTGTTGTTTTAAATATGGTTTTTCTTTTTAATGCTCATATACATTATTGTATTTTATTTCCAGTATTGATCTAAGAGTAAATGTTTGGAATTCATCCATCTTTTATGCTCCATTCATACTGTAAATACTTGTTATGTGTTTAAATATTGTTGGTTCATAATTCATCAATGCTTGATGCTCTACTCATTGTAATCAATCTTTCTGTATTTCATCTAAAGTTACATTGAGAACTCATCCTTTGCTATATTCTCTCAGTGTGATGGGTTGTCCCTTTCTCTTTTTTGCTACCATCCAAAATATTTCCTATTGTTGAAGAATAACACTTACCTTTCCTTTGTTTTCTGAAAGTATACCACCAGTCATTAGCTAAATATTTTAATTTCAGATTTTGACTCCATTTCCCAAAGGTACTTTCTCTCTTGTTTGTCCTACCATCTCTTTAAAACAAAAAAAAACCTACCTTATATCAAAATCTGACCTCTGAGTGTTATTATTGTATAGTTCTTGAGTGTGAAAGATTTTGGCTTTCGAGAGAGCCCTCTTTGGTTGTATAGCTCAGAATACAATCTAAAGTTGGTTGAAACAATTACCTTGGGATTTCTTTGATAAATTCAAAACAAATTTCTGAGTGTTAACATTTTGGCACTATTGTCGGGGAGCGAAAGTTGCATTTTCCCTGGGAGAAATGAAAAAGTTCAGATCTGATTGTTGATGGTGGAAAAAATTCATACACAAAGAGGTTGTAAATCATACAGTTGGAGACTCCATTATCAGTTGTATCCAGATGAAAAAATATCAATGGTGAATCCACTCTCTAAAGGTTTTAAAGTTTGAATAAGGTACTAGTGACTCCACTAGATTTGATGAAGAACTCAGATGTTGCTACAATTGTTTCAAGGTATGCATGTTTGGACTTTTAAAATATTTATGGTTTTCCAAATCCTTTACCCAAGGATGGATATTGTTTAAGGAATGGTCCAAAATTTAATGGTGAGTATTTGAATTTGACTTTGAATCATATATCATTTTTTTGTGACTTCACTTAGCTTCTTAGATTCAAACATGAAGATGTTTTCCTTAGATTGTTTTATGATTCGTTCCAAGGAAAGTGTAAAGGTTGGGCTCAAGGTTTTCATGCTAGATCTATTAGAACAATTACTACTTTTTGGGTTGTCTTTTTGGAAACATGAATGGAAAAAAGAGAGTTAGTAGCAGACTCACTTTCCATTGAAGGTTTTAAAGAATGGAGCGATACATACACCAATGAGGAAGTGGAAGAAAATGTTCCTTCATTTTTTTATTCTTACTCAAAATCATGAAAATGTAGCTCATAATCCAAGATACTCCTTTTACAAGATATTTCCAAAGATTTTCATAAATATATTGAGGTTTTAGAGATTCAAATTTAGTCCCAAAATGTCCAATATCAGAGTCAGTCTTTTGAAAGCCTTTTCCAGCCAAGACAAGAGGAGGTAGTGTTTCCCTCAGTTTTCAATATTGAGGATTCCTTTGAGAATAAAGCTAAGTTTGATGACTGACAGTTGAAATCATACAATAGCAAAGAGAGAACGTATGATTATCAGATTGCAGGACATCTTGAAATTCATCTAACAGAACACATCTCCTACGATCCTATAACTAAGTATATGGAAAGTTGTTTCTACCAAAATTTTCAACTATTTTTCTACTATGGAAACAAAGGGTATTGTGAGTTTCTTTTTCCATTACATTGTTTAGTTTACTTTTTGTTAAAGCATGATCAAAGGATCCAGATACTTCAAAAACTGTTGGATTGGCTCCATTGGCACTTTTTCATTACTTAATTCAGCAAATTTTCTTACATATTAGAGTAGGTAGGAGTCTGAATAAGCTCAACATGGGGAGCATCTCTTTCAGCATTTTTCAGTTTAGTTTTGGTTTAGTTGCAAAATAAGTTTGTGGCAGAACAAATCAAGTTTGGATTTCAGTGGGATTGGTTTTAGGTCACCAAGAAAGAAGGTTATATAGTTGGAAAGTTGAGTTTGCGAGCAACCCAATGGATAAGGCACGAGGTCTATGAGTTCTTTGCTACCTCACTGGGAGGATAACATCCCCATTGGAGCTAGATGTCATCACATGCTAAATTTGAATTTTGGCTTAAGAGAAATTGTGAATTTGAAAAAATCATCATTGGGTTCTTGAATTGATTGCATTATATTTTCAATTGATTTTGTGTTAAAAATTTTCATCATTTCTAGCATTTGATGGAAATTTGATTTTTGTCAAAAATAAAAATTGGTTTATAATAATCTTTTTTCTTTTAAGCCAATTTTCTCTTTTAAGGATAAATTCAAACTCTCGGGCCTTTATGCGGGGTTTCTATTTTATTAAAATTTGGCTAAAAAATATTGGGCCCACAAGCCCAACCTCCAATTATCATTTCGATAGCTATTGAGACAATCACCTGCCACACAACACAACACAAGTCAAGTCAAAGTCAACGCACAAGCGGAAAACCAAGTCACATGGAGGAGGAGCCCACAAGGGGGCGCCACTCTGCACAATGCGTCGGAAGGCTTTGGGATCATTGGCATATTTAAAAACCAACAAAGTGTTTTCACCCGAAAAATGTGGGATATGTCCCACTGGGAAAATAAAAACACAGGTTTAAAAACCAATACTAGGTGCCAAGAAGTAATACACATGTTTCAAGCAAGAAGACTATCTTTCTAGATGTTGTAGGCTTGTGAAAGGAATCTCGTTGCAGGAGTATTTTGAATGTTGAATTGATAAAAGTTAATTCCATGTGCCAATAATGTCTTCACTTATATGGTGGATTTTTTCTAGTTGTAATCATACAAGAAAAGCACCCATAGATTGTGTGATTGTTCTTGATGTGAGTGGGTACATATCTTAATTGGTGATTGTATCTATGTGACTATATGACAAAGTCATCAGCCTATGTAAATAGTATAAGGTATTAAGACTAATAAGAAAATGAACATGGGTTCATTATCTGGTTATAGTTCTCTTATTTTCTGCTAGTTTATCAGGTGATGGAATTGTTAGTTTTGGATGCAGTTATTCCCGATGTCAAGAACTGGGTTTTAAATTGTATTTGAGATGATTTTTCTTTGCTTGGAAACAATACCCTAATACGTGTGACTGCTTGTTTAATATTGATGGTCGTTTTAATCATCAAAGGGGAATCTTTCTTAAAATGGTTTTAAGTTACCTCTATTCAAGCAATTGTTCAAGTGTTGAATGCAAAGAAGATATTACCATAGGATCTTAACGAACTGATTACAATATACTTGATCAATTTATCAAGGAATGTTAACTTGATAATTTATCCACAAGAGGAATTATTGATGTCATTTCACAATGCACCAAATAGAATTGGGAACAAGGATTTAAAATGTCAGATGTACATTGAAAATTCCTTTTCAAACCCTCCTATGTCCATGTAGTTTTTCTCACATATGGAGCATCAATATCAAGACCATTTATAGGTTCCAAGCTCATTGAAAGAATGACCTCGTAAAATGGTATTAAACTCCATATGCTAAGAGAACATCACTTAGGTATAAAGTAATGTTATGATAGTGATTTATTTGTTACAGGCTTATCCATCACCCAGAAGGATTGAACAAATTGTCAAAATCAAAGAGAAAATAAAATATGATCCTACCTATGTTGGGATGTCCCCACTCCAATATATTTTGAGTGAAATATTTGGATTCATTTAAACAATTAACAACTCAACTCCAAATCTAAGTTTTCATAGATTACTGCAGATTTGATGGGGTGAATGTTTCCAGGCATTCGATGGTCAGTTTGAGAGAAAGTAGTAAATAAAACTAGATCCCAGATTCGATGGTAATAGATCAACAGTTAAGGACATGTGGCAGATCTCATGTCATCAAGATCAACTCGAAGATTTCAAACACCGATCAGCATACCAAGTCAGCAACAAAGCATTTGAAAACAGGTAGAAATGAGTAGCTAAATCAATCCTCTACTCTTGGAGCACCGAGCATATTGACAACCAAGTTCACAAGTAGAAAAAGAGAAAAATTGTGCGCAAGTGAAAATATTCTGCCAATAAATCACTACACAAGCATTTCAAGGTAAAAAGAAAAGTGGAAATAGAGCTTGTGTAGTGAGGTTTCTTTACGCAAGTGTTGTAAGAGCACAATATAAGGCAGGATTTCAAACTTATTCGAGATTTCAAGGGAAGTTTATTTTGAAGGAACATTTAATGGGAGTTGGTTAACATGTAGCAGAAATTGGCAAAGCATCTTGATTTTTCAAGAACATATATCCCTGAGTTTCGGACCAAGATAGCATTCAAATTCAAAGATGAAGGGAAATCCCAAGCTTTAAGAAAGAATATTAGTAAGTAAAATATGACACACCAAATGTCAAGCAAAAAATTAGCATTTGAAGAGATTTCCAATCACAATATTAGTGCCAAATAGATGAGGTGGAAACCAGTAATTTCAACTCAAAACTTTTGACTCCAGCTCTAGCATTCGAGATCTTTTTACAACTAATTTTATATTTAATTTAATTTAATTATTTTATTTTATTTTCCAAACAACTAGAAATAACTCGATGGTTATTATTTTTTGTTATAAAAACATGTATTGAGAAAGGAGAAAGGGCTCGGCTTTCAACCAGAGAGGATACTGGACTCTGTATCTTTTTCCTAAATATATTTATGAGCTAAATGCAGAAGTATAATTCTTTCATGAAGAACAGATTCATTACGGTGGTGTTTTAAATGTCTTTTCTTTGTAATGTTCATCTCCATTATTGTCTTTTCTTTCCATTATTTAGCTGAGAGTAAATGTTTGGAATTCATCCACATTTGATGCTCCATTCATACGGTAAATACTTGTTATGTGTTTAAATATTGTTGGTTAATAATTCATCCATGTTTGATTCTCTTCTCATAGTAATCAATATTTATGTATGTCATCTAAATTTACAGTGAGAACTCATCCTTTTCTAGCTTCTCTCAGTGTGATGGGATGTCCCTTTCTTTTTTATGCTGTCATCCAAAATATTGCCTATTGTTGAAGAATAACACTTACCTTTCCTTTGTTTTCTGAGAGTACACCACCAGTCATTAGCTCAATATTTTGATTTCAGAATTGGACTCCATTTCCCAATGGTGCTTTCTCTCTTTCGTGTCCTACCATCTCTTTCAAAAAAAAAAAAAAAAAAAAAACNAAACCTTATATCAAAATCTGACCTCTGACTGTTATTATTGCATATTTCTTGAGTGTGAAAGATTTTGTCTTTCGAGACAACCCTCTCTATTTGTATAGGTCAGAATACAATCTAAAGTTGGTTGAAATAATTACCTTTGGGTTTCTTTGATACATCCCAAAGAAATTTTCGAGTGTTAACACACTCTATCACATTACTCCTCGATGTGTTCACTAGTGCAATCTTAAAAGTATTTTAGTCATACATTTATCAACACTCTCATGACAAAAACATTCACACACAACATCATATCAATTTTCTCATCCTAGAGAATATAATAAACAACCAGAAAGGAGTCAATGGATTTTCCCTTGTTCCAACTCCTTTGCACAATCAAGAACTTTCAGTTCAGCTAAATTAATTCCAAGGATTCTTTTCCATAACATGGATTAACGAAGTTTATTCACTTAACATATTCATTAGTTTATTTTTCTTACACCATACGTACTTTTTTCCCTTTATTATCACAGTTTTTCTTTAATGGCATACAACTCTACTAAGAAAACCAGAGTTTTAAAGTGAGAAAAGTGTTCATCCTTTTCTCCTTCTTTGTTTATGCAATCTATCTCTCTTGGGATCTTCCTACCCTCTTCCTTGAGAAACCTCAGTCAATTTCATATTGAGTTTTCTTAGATGTAACACCATAATTTCATTCATGCATTATATTTTAAAATGTAATCTAGGATTCTTATACAAAAACGCTTTGCAACCCATTGTCTATTTCTAAGCAATCATTAATGGTACGTATATGTTCTCCTGACAGAGTCTCCACATGATTCCTTCACATGGAAATGTTGCAGCATGAAACATCCTTGTTGCATATCCAATATTATTTGAAATGATCTCAACATTGAGTTAGCATCAACTTCAATATTCCAAAGACTTATCCAATGTTCCATAAGGAATTATGAGTATGCATTCCATTTTATTCATTCACTCATACACATTATTCTATTGTTCTTTTAGGAACTTAACCACATGCTTCAGCATGTTGTGTGTGTCTACCATAGGCACACTTTATATTCTCACATGCTCATTTATTAAAATCATCTAACTCATGATTCCTCACAATCATTTACATGTGATTATCAAAGGCATACTCATATTTCCCTATATTCATATAACATAACACTCTTTCTCATTTACTCTTTCAACAAGTTACACTAGTTATTTACGAGGAAGGAAGCACACCCTCCTCAAGATATTATTCCATCAAGACATTCAGACCCTCCAACATAGGGCCAGTCATGCATCCATGGCATTATTCAATTCATGCAAGTACTCATTTTTCCTTACAACTCACTTATTCGGGAAATCATATCATGCCTATATATATATATATATATATATATATCATGTTTGTGCACCACTTGCACATTTTGTATCATTCATTTAACATAATCTTGTCTTGGTGAGAACTTATAGACATCCACATGACTAGTCTCACATACACAATAATAATTATGTTTATCTCTTTATATGGAAACAACTAGAAAGAAACCACTCTTGTTCTTATACTACAAAAGAATTTACAATTCAAAAATATGGACTAGGTAATTTAGAACATTACCCAAGGTAGCAAGATAACAATTACAGTCTCTCTTCATGCATCAAACCATTTTTTGTCAACAAACCTTTATTAAGGGAATATTTTCTTAATATTTCCTCCAAATGCTACTTGATCACACTAAGCCATACCCATATGGATATCATCCACCTATGGATGTCAATATGACCCGTTATCCTTTAGGAGAGTTTCCAAGCTCTCTTTACAAAATTCTGGATTAGTACTTAATTGATCCATTATAGCCTTATCCTTCCAAGGGCTGTAAACAATCAACATCCTCAACATTTTAATTCATGCTCTTAAATTCTCCTGTTGACATCAGGTCATTATTGACCAAATTGATCCATCAACAGACCATACTTTACGACCCACCAGATGTTATAACATGTATATTAGCATGTTACATACATGCTTACCCATTACCTAATGAATTACAACATATCCACATCTTTCATTTTCATGCATAAACAATTACTCATGTCAATAGTCATGTACACATTTATGTATAACCATGAGCTCATAAACATGCTCATATGTTAATTTCATTTCATCTCTTTTATGAGGACTATCACTAGTTCAAAGAACTCCATTTTCTTTGCTTAAGTAGGTTATTTCAACAAAAAATTTCATTCATTACAGGTCCAGTAAAATGACCTTACAAATTTTCCCATCATTCCTCTAAACATGAGGAATTACACATACAGGGCTTATCATTTATCTAAAATGAAATCATAATTTCCAAGGTTCTAATCATCCCATACTCATAGGTAGCATTACAACTATCAACTCATTCATTCTTTGAACTTAAGTAGCCCTTAACAGAACTCTTCCATTTTACCTTTAGATTCAACCATTAATTATTATCATCATATTCTCACTCCTATAGGAGAAACTATCAATCCATCTCACAACAATAATTCTTATGTTGCAAGCAAACCCAAAACGAGATTTCAATCTACAGTCCTTCTTCTCAAGAAACTAGTGGAGATAATAAACAAACTTTTTAATGCAACAAAACTCTTTCGAACAGGCTCATATTGGCCTTGTTATACTATTCCTTTTACTAATAACTAGCCCATCCAGGCATATTATTTGAACTCTTCTCTGATATTATAACACACCCAACCCCCTAACCTCCCTTAGACTAGTGGTGTGTCAAAATTTCCTATTTTTCTCTTCAATTCCTTTCTTTATTCGTACCACATAGTTGGATTATTCTCATAAATATATTTCTAATGACTATAGCCATGCTCAAAATCGAGCTTTTGATAAAAAATTATGGCCTTCAAATTTTCAAGGACTTCATTAGACAAATATCACCATATGCCACATGGCTCCACGTCAACTGTACCATCTGACGTGGAAAAAAAATTTCATAACACATCACCTTCTATTGGTGACGTGGTTTTTGGGATGCATGCTGATGCGACACCAACCACCTAGACCACTCAACCCTCAACCTTTTCCTCTCTTGAAAAAATATTAACACCCTCTGATATATGATCTTCCAAGAATCATCTCATCAGTCCATTGGGTTATTGGAATATTTGCCCCTAGGTAAAACAAAACTTCAACAAAACACTCACAACTTCTACCCCGATCTGACAGATCGACCATCGAGCAATTGACCCACTGGGAGAATGACCCACCGGGGAATTAGACTCCCGACAAACTCACCCTCGCCAAACCTCTAGCGCTCGATCATATGATCAACATGGCACCTCAAACATGTGGAACTTCCACATCCTTCCACCTACCATGACATGTGGCACTCATAAATCAACATGGAGCTCTTCCTCAAAATTAGTATTCACCTTGATATGTGGCACAGTACCCACATGACATGTGGAAAAAACACCATGTGACATGTCATCACTAAGAATAAGGTTCTCCACTTAGGTGTTAACACCTATCCATTGAGCATTAGTTTGGTTATGTCACTTGACGTCATTCTGACATCATCGACATGTTTCTTCTCCTGCACACAAACTTACGAGGGAAAGAAGAAACCTTTCCCCAACAGGGTACCTAACCATTGAGGCACTATCCCCATGGTCATTTACACCATCTTCCTACACCTACGATCTATCGATCACTGAAACCTTACCATCAAAGAAAACTCCATCACCATCTACCTATCGGTATATCGGGGCACCGGGAAAATTGGTTTCCTAACAAAACCTTGGCATTCCAATGGTCCAGTTATCCTCTCATCATTCCAATGGTTATTATTCCTTCACCAGTCAACATGGAAATGAAATAGGTGATATATTAAGTTTTTTCCTTAGCATTCCTACGACCTAGTGTTGGGCCTTCTTGCAATGACTCTTGAATCTATCCCCTTGAAATTAATATGTTCTTAATAAATATTTCCAAATTTACGAAATTCCTCTTCAGAAAATGTGTAAATACAATGTTTAACTACCCTCTCTAGCCTCCTACACACAGACCAAACAACTAACTCATTATCTCCTTTGAGGAAGTTTACAGCGGATTCATTCCTACCAGGAATTATTATTTTTTTCATATGGATCTACTTTCATTGCTCAGGAAACTCATTACAACATGTATATTACTATGCACAACAAGAATATACCCATATTCACTTCCTTTTTTCCTCAGTATAATATAGAGGCTCAGATTTAGCTCTATAAGGAAGGCACCATTCATATAAATCTACAATCATTATGATGCAATAATTTTCCAAAGAAAAAAATATCAATACAAATAGTCATGCATGCACATTTATATCACAATCAAAAGAATCCAACCATGCATTTCAATTCAATTATGTAGAGTATATGAGATGCTTATCTATTTATAAGTTGTAGATATCCAACTGAATGTGGGTGATTTCCTTTCCACCCAACCAAAGGCTCTTCTTTCTTAGTAATTTTGTTAGCAGGCCACCCTCATGCCAGACCATGATACCACCAAGATATGTCTCTCAATGCTTACTCGATTGGTCATTCAACTAATCAGGGAGGTTACTCTCCTCCACTTCATTGGTAACAACAGAAGTCTCCCCCTCTTCCTACTAAACTCAATTCCTCCATAGAGTTTATGAGATTGCTTCCCAGTTGAATTTCCTCTGCTTCTAATTTATTTCCTCAATTCCCTCTCATTCCAGTGTAAGTTTCTTTCCAGTGAACATCTAGCCTACAACCCTCTTGGGTTCTAGCTTAGGAAATCATGGGGTCTTCTTCATTCCATATTGATCATTCTTCCCCTCAACGCACTTCCTAGGTCTCCTTTACTTAGATATATACCCTGGAGCATCCTCTCCTCCATACATATGTTTTCTTCTGTTGCACGAGTTTCCTCTCTCACCATCATGGCCTTCTACTAAGACCATATTTACCACTTGCTTTATGTCTACACATCATGCCTCCATGATGTATGCTTCTAATTTCTCTTGCAACATTTTATATTCCTTAAATATTGTTAGGGACCTAACCCCTCACATAGGTAGAACAATGTATTTCGATGTAATAAAGGTCAATATTAATAAGGCCTTGTAATAAAGTAGAATAAGTCAAATGTAAGAAGACCAAATAGAAGCTTCCTCTTCTAGAAGGATCTTCCTCTAGATGGTTCTATTGATAGACATATTTAGTATAAATAGGAGTTGAGGGTATGAGAACCCTAGCTTGGATATTATTGTAATAGAGATCTGCTCGACTGGAGGTTGCCCCCTCGAAGAGGCCCATGAACATTTCTCTCAGTAATTGAAGTGCTCTTTCTGGTGTTATCATGTTATTATTTCAGTATTATTGTGGTGTTATTATGTTTATATTGTTGTTCATCTTCCATTTCTAGCATTTTATTTATGTTCTTCATACTTTTTATATCTGAAATATTACAAGTGGTATCAGAGCACTTTCCTTGGCAGAAAATTGTGGGTTAATTTTATTTTTTCAGGGTAGAGACATATTCTGGCATATTTAAGCCACAGAGATCTGTCATTGCATGCATAAACCCTTGGTTGAGGGATTCATACATGTAGTAAATACAAGTGGTTATTAAGCGCACATATGTTGGCCACCCTTGTAACCCATGTTGGTACCCCTTTGAGTGGTAGCACATCAGACAACACCTGTGTACAGATTGACCTAGATTTCCAGAAGCCTTCTTTAGATAAACCGATCAGCCGCCTGTCTGTTATAGTGCCACCGAAAAAATCACTCGGGGAGATACTCTCTAGTACCTAGGTAGTTGGGTAGTACGGATAAGGGCACAATCTATCCCCCTTAGTTCCCTGAGATATTGGGCTGAGTACTACTATTGGACCCCACATGTATATCAAAGAGCTATAGCACAAGGCAAACCCTTATCTGTAGAACCATTGAATACCTAAACCATAGGGAAGGAAACAAAATTGGATTTATTTGAGACATATTCCGTTAGATTTATCTCTTCTCTCTTATCACATTCATTCATATCATTTTTCAGCNTTCCCTCGTCATCATGGCCCATACCCATAGCCAAGACTTGGAAGCTCTCCTCAATACCTTGCAATATAATTTCAACGAGACCCAACAAGAAGTGAAACAGCTCAGTTCCATTTTTGTCGCCATCAATACAACCATGCAGTCCTCCATTGCTGCCTCAATCGAGGAACTCAAACAAGACATGACTACCCAACTTGAATCTGTCGTTTTGATGATCTACAGCAAGATGCATATCCCTGCATATAACCCTTTACCTGAACCACCTCCACATATCGAAGGTGAAACTTCCTCTCATTCCCATAATTCTCAGCCCCATCACTTTCAGCATGACCTACACCTTCCGCGAGTGGATGTGACCAAATTTGATAGCTTGAATCCCACTGGTTGGGTAACCTAAATGGAATATTATTTCTCTTTATACAACATTACAGATGACTTGGCCAAACTCTAGTATGGTGTTCTCCATTTAGATCAAGAACGTTGGCAATGGTGGCAATGGAGAAAAACTTCCCATCAAGGGTATATTGCTTGGACACACTTTGTGGCAGAGCTTTATGAATTCTTTGACATTGACACCAACCATTTAGGACATTTGAAAAATTTGAAACAATCTGTAACAGTGAAAGACTTTATAGCTACTTTTGAGCACCTGGCTTTTCGAACAGAGGGCATGTCTGATGCCTTTTCTGAGAATTTTTTATCAATAGCCTTGAGGATGAGATATGTGCCCATGTCCTCATGGCTCGACCTCAAAGTTGGGTGGAGGCTACTAAAAGGGATAAATAAGCACAACAAGTTGTATCTTCTCAAAACCGGAAACACTCCTTTATTCCTCACACTAAACCGGTAAATCCCACTACTCCCTCTGCTCCACTAAAGATCCAAAAAATGACCAGGGATGAAATGGTTAAACACCAACTCAAAGGCCTTTGTTATAATGGTGATGCAAAATATTTTCCAAGCCACAAGTGTAAGGAAATTTTTTTTTTTATGGCCATCTCAGAGGATGTTTAAAATCCCCTTCTGTCTGAGTCACCTAAAACCACAGACATAACCCCTCGCTTAGACCCTCCCGAAGTAGAACCAGTCATTTCCCTAAATGCTCTCACTAGGTTCTCTTCTCCCCAAACCCTCAAGCTAATTGGTTATTTCAAGCATAGGAAGGTCATCATTCTGGTTGATAGTGGCAACACCCATGATTTTATTCATCGCTGCATTGCACAAGAAACTCATTGCTATATCCATGCAATCAATAATTTCCAAATCATGATTTCCAATGGCAGCTCCATGAAATGTGGAGGGTGTTGTGAAAATGTGTGTATCCCAATTGGTGACTACCACCTGAAATATCATATGTTTTCTATCGACATGGGTGGTTATGACATTGTGTTAGGTGCAGACTAGCTAAGGACTTTGGGTCCCATTCTCATGATTTTCAAGGAATTAACCATGAAATTCGACCAGGAGGGTCAAAAATATAACTTCCAAGGCATCACATTCAGTTCACTAGAGATCATTAGTTCCCATTGCATGGAAAAGTTGCTCAGAAAACGTCATTCTAGCGTTATTGCCCAACTCCATGCCATACAGGCAACTAAGACACCCTTTGTGCTGCAAGACCTCTAATCCATCCTCTCTAAGAATCAAGTGGTATTTTCTACTCCCCAGGGACTCCCTCCTTCCTGTGGTGTTCATGATCATTCCATTCCCCTTATCCCAGGAAGCCTCCCTCCCAATATCTACCCCTATCATCACCCCTTTTCCCAAAAAACCAAAATTGAGAAAATGGTTCAAGAACTGCTTAATGTAGGTGTTATTCGCCCTAGTACAAGCCCCTACTCTTCTCCTATGGTCGTGGTTTTGAAGAAAGAAATTTCTTGACACATGTGTCCCGACTTCCGCACCCTCAAAAAACTCACCATTAAAGACAAATTTCCCATTTTTTTCATTGATGACCTCTTGGATGAATTGAGTGGTGCCCAGTTCTTTACTAAACTTGATCTTCGTTCGAGCTACCACCAAATCCATATGAAAGAGGCAGACATTCCTAATAATTCCTTTAGAACTCGTGAGGGCCACTATGAGTTTTTGGTTATTCCCTTTGGCTTGTGTAATTCCCCCTCCACCTACCAAATCCTCATGAATCATGTCTTTGTCCCTTTTCTCCATCATTTTGTCTTAGTTTTCTTTGATGATATCCTCATTTATAGAAAAACCTGGACAAACCATCTTTCTCATGTGGACCACGTTCTCCATCTACTCTCTCAGCACCAACTTTTCTTGAAACAATATAAATGTTCTTTTGGCGCCTCAAAAGTCAAGTACTTGGGTCATCCTGTTGGCAAGATCGACGTCAGGGTAGATCCTAAAAATATTGAAGCTATGCAAGACTGGCCTCACCCAAAGATTCTCAAAATCTTGCGAGGATTTCTGGGCTTAACAGGTTATTATTGCAAGTTTTATAAGAATTATGGAAAGATTGCGGCACCTCTCACCGCACTCCTTAAAATAAATTCTTTCACTTGGACTCCAACAGTTTCTCAGGCTTTTCAAACCTTGAATATGGCCATGTGCACCACTCTAGTCCTAGCCCTTCCTAATTTCACAAAGCCCTTTGTCCTGGAATGCGATGCTTCAGGGAAAGGTATTGGCGTTGTCTTTATGCAAGAGGTTCGACCTTTTGCATTTACCAACAAACAACTGTCTGAACGAAATTTGGGCAAATCAATCTATGAAAAGGAAATGTTGGCTATTTTTCATGTCGTTGATTTGTGGTGCTCTTATCTCTTGGAGCAACTCTTCCAAATTAGGACATAACATCAAAGCCTCAAGTATTTTCTAGAACAACACATTTCCTCCCCAAAGCAACAAAAATGGGTGACTAAGCTCTTTGGATATGATTATGAGATCATTTACAAGAAAGGCAAAGATAATGTGGTGGTAAATGCACTTTCCTGAAAATATGAAGATGAAGGCTCCTTTTTTTCTCTCTCCTTCATTGTACCACATTGGCTCCAAGTCATTTGCCAGGAGTGGCTACATGATCCCAAAAGTTTACTTATGATACAACAATTGCAGTCGAATTCTTCAGTTTCCCCAGGGTACTCTTGGCTCCATGATGATCTTCGATACAAAGTCTGTTTTTATTTAAGTAAATAGCCAAAACTTAAATCTACGGTGATTTCTGAGCTTCATGCTACATCCATAGTTGGGCACTTTGAGTTTACCAAAACCTATGACAGGGTCAAACATTCTTTTTTTGGGGATGGTATGAAACAATAAATTCATAATTTTGTGGCCGAATGTGATGTGTGTCAATGCAACAATGGAGAAACAGTCAAATCTCCTGGCACACTACAACCGCTTCTGATTCCACCTGGTATTTGGAGGGATATCTCTATGGATTTTATTACAGGCTTACCTAAATCGAGCAATAAATCAGTTATCATGGTGGTAGTTGATCACCTTTCCAAGTATGCTCATTTATTTTCTCTTCAACACCCATTTACAACATCCACAATGGCTCAAATTTTCATGAATCAGTTCTTCAAGCTTCATGGCATGTCGCATTCTATTGTTTATGATCGCAACCCAACTTTCACTACCAATTTTTGGCAAGAACTATTCAATCTACAAGGCACCCAATTGCATCTCAACACAGCTTATCATCCTCAGATGGATGGTCAAATGGAATTTGTCAAAAAGTTTTTGGAAACATACTTGAGGTGTTTTTCATCTGAAAAGAAAAATTAGTGGGCTCAATGGTTACCCTTAGCGGAATGGTGGTACAACACTTCATACCATGAAACTACTCGCATGAATCCTTTTGAAGCGGTATATGGAAAAAATCCACCGTCAGTTCTCTCATATTTACCAAGTGTCTCAAAGGTCCAAGAGGTTGACCAAACGCTAACAGTTCGAGACACTATTCTTCATACCCTCAAAGAAAATTTGGTCATGGCCCAGAATCGCATGAAGCAACAAGAAGATCAAGGTCACTTTGAACGTCATTTTGCAGAAGGGGATCAGTTGTTTCTTTGACTGCAACCTTACAAGAAATCTTCCATCAAGGCTGACCATTGTCAAAAGTCGGCGCCCAAATTATATGGTCCTTATACAATTCTCAAGCATGTGGGATAGGTGGCCTACCATTTATATTTTCCCAGTAATTATAAGATACATCTTGTTTTTCATGTTTCATTCTTGACGAAGGTGATTGGAACTAACTACCAAACTCCAACCAAACTTCCCAATTTGGACAAATAAGGTTCCATTTGGCTACAACCAAAAACAGTTTTGGACCAGCGTGAGTGTCGCCTATGTTAGTGAACTATGAAGGAAGTGTTAGTCGAGTGGAAAGATACAACTCCAATAGATGCCACTTGGGAACCAGCTACCATTCTGCATCAATTTCCACATCTCAAGCCTTGAGGGCAAGGTTGGTTTTAAGGGGTAGGACATGTTAGGGACCTAACCCCTCACATAGGTAGAACAATGTATTCCGATGTAATAAAGGTCAATATTAATAAGGCCTTGCAATAAAGTAGAATAAGTCGAATGTAAGAAGACCTAATAGAAGCTTTCGCTTCTAGAAGGATCTTCCTCTAGATGGTTCTATTGATAGACATATTTAGTATAAATAGGAGTCGAGGGTATGAGAACCCTAGCTTTGATATTATTGTAATAGATTTCTGCTCGACTGGAAGTTTCCCCCTCGAAGAGGCACGTGAACATTGCTCTCAGTAATCAAAATTCTCTTTATGGTGTTAATATGTTATCATTTCAGTATTATTTTGGTGTTATTATAGTTATATTGTTGTTCATCTTCCATTTCTAGCATTTTATTTTTGTTTTGCATAGTTTTTATATCTAGAATATTACAAATATTCTATAGATGATTACCATTATGTGCTTCTTCTCTATCCAACACTATTTTTTTCTAGTCTTCTCTCATACCTGAAAGCTAGAGCTCACAGCTTACCATCTGGATATTTCTCACTTTCTCATGCCCTATTTCATGTTACACATTGGGCATTCTCTTCTTGCATTCTTTCCCTTGAAATATTTTTCTTTGTATGTTGTTTCTCTCACATGCATAATTTCTCTACTTATTTCTAGACTTAGAACTCTTCTCTCAAGTGCTTTCTCGTCCAAAATTCTACTTTCTAGTTCTTCATCTACACATCTTTACATGCACTCGTGAATTCCCCCTTCTTTTGAGACCAGACTTTCCTCCCTTTCTCCTAGTGCATTCTCCTACACATAATTTCATGGGAAGTTTCTTGACCTATCCCCTCATTTTATTCTGTCAGAAGGAACTTGTGGGGTCAACCTAGGATGCTGAAAATGGTACTTTGTGGTACCTCTAGCTGACAGTTCATGTAACAAACCTAATTAATTAATTAATTATCATGATTAAATATTTGTTTAATTAATATTAGTTTAATGAATTATTAATTTTTATTATGAAGACTTAGTTAATAATACAATTGTATTGGTAGATGGACCCATTTATGGAGGGGGGGATAAGGTGGTTGAGACTTAATGGAGGGATAAGGCGGTGAATAATGAGGAAAGGAGGATAAGGCAAGGGGGAACACTCGGGAAGGGGGTCTTATTTTGTTTGGGGGTAATACTTTTTTGACATTGGAGGAAGAGAAGGGAGGAGGAGTGGAGACTGTGTATATTTTTTTGTGCTTACAAACTTGAGGACTTTCACAGGGGGCACCTGTTGCTGGGAATTTTGGGCTCGGGGGCCAGGAAACCGTAAGGAATCCTGGGGCTAGGGAGCCAGATAAGATATTCCTAGCTGGCTGGGAGGTTAGTCAGTTTTGGGTAGAGCTTCAGCTTGGACAGAGTTAGAGAACAACATCAGTTTGAGGTATTTATTATCATTATTATGCTATGTTCATTATTGTTATGTTGTTCATTTTTTTTACTATGTTGAATATGTTATTCATTATCATGCTGCTCATTTTTAAATTTTTTTGAATAATGAATTGCTATTATGCTTAATATAAAACAAAAAAGAAATCATGATAGCAATTCTACATTTAAATTTATGGTTTTAAGGCTTTGTTTGGACAAGCCTTACACATGTTATAAGAGCATTTGTTTAAAATATGGGGCCAAGGGCCTACCTACACACCCATCCTCTTGACCCTTAACTAAATGCTATGCCTTATGATCCTTAAACAACCATGAAAAACAACCATGAAAACCTAGGCATGAAAACTTGAAACCCTTACATCCCTTTAACAAAAAAAGAAAAACTACATCCCTTTAACAACCAAAGATAACCCAGAAAAACTTAGATCTATGGTAAGTTGAAGGGGTAGGTGGTACAAAAGAACATAGATTTAACTAAAACAACATGAATTGGAGTTATCTGTGTTCTATTTATAATAATTTAATTGATTGGTAGTACATTTATCATATGTACATGCATCTCAATAGAATGTCTAGAAAGAAAATAAATACCTCCTTACCTGGAAGTTTTTGCTCTCCAAGTTTTTCACAAAATGAATCATAGAAATGGTTACAGTCCTTTGACAACAAATCATAGGCATAGCCAGGTCATTCCCTGCTAAGTTCTGTCAAAATCTGAGTCACCTTAGTAGCTGAAAGATGTGAGTGACCAAGGAGTATGCTTTCACGATAAGTATACATAGGATTTTGTTTAGGAGGACAGTTGAAAACCCTAGTTCCATTCTCACAGAATCCAAAGGACCATTCCTCACCATAAATATCAACAACATTGTGGAAGATGCCCCAGACGCCGATTTCATACTTCATAATCTTGTTCAATTAGACAATTGCATTAATTGTCTGAACATATTTGTTATTCATCACATCATAGATGTGAAGCATGACTTCTGACATATCTCCCCCAAAATTACTGAATTCCACCTCAACAATTTTCCTTCCAGAACTCCTCCTGATCCAGCTAAGTCATCCACCAAATGAGGAGAAGCCACGAGGAAGCCCACAGTTGATACTCTTTGCACTACACATCATATAATCCCAATGTTCAATACCAAGTGCCAAGTTGCAAGGAAGCATTGTGTGCTCAACGCGTCCAGACCGAGCCAAGCACCTGCAACATAACACAGGTTAGCCATGCATTCAATACATCAGTCAAATACCAAGTGCCATGCACTAATCCAAGGAGGAAACTATTGAGTGAACTATGTGTCCAAACTAGACCCAAAACTTGCAACATACCACAGGTTAGCAAACTCACATAACACGTTAAGAAACGAAGCCACAAATGGATATTATTAGGCGCAAATCAGACCAAGGCTAGAATCGAACCTGAAACCTCTCCTCCAAACTCAGTGCTTTCACAAATTCTCCAATACCAAAGGGAAAGCTCGAACACCAAGTCCTTTCCATTCCACTACGTGCAGCAACAAGTGTCATCGCTATCAACCCAAGTCTTTAAGGCAGCAACATCAGTGCCTCGGTGCACATACAAGTAAAAATATAGAGGATAGGGCCAGATTGATTGTTGGCGAATATTTTAGGTTTGGTAGATAATGAAATATGTCGGTGCAAAGGTATCATCATAGGTAGAAGCAAAGGAAGTTAGAACAAAGGATTAGCCATGAGAGACCACAAGCAGAGCTAGGCAAGAATAAGGAAAACCTCGTGTTCTGGAATTAGAAATTGCAGGAATGAATTTGGGATTAGGGTTTGTTAGGGTTTGTATAGTTATTTTTTTTTTACTATTATTTTATTTTAGGCTTGGACAGATGGGAAAAGAGGGATGGGGCACGTGGGCCTCATGCGAGGTCCCACGATGCCCAAAGATAATCGTGTATTTAAAATTAAAAATAAAAA
>ML811364.1:39110-56307 GCA_009831015.1 Picea engelmannii | reverse complement strand
GTTATACATTAATTATTTAAAAAATATATAATAATAATAATAATAAAACAAAAAATATATATAAATAAATTATATATATATATATATATATATATATATTAAATTCTAGAAAATATATTAGGCCTCAAGCCGATGACTTTATGGTTGATATATCATATTAGGCCAAATTACATATTAAAATTAATTACTTTGAATATCAAAGTATCTTTTTATCAAATCATGTGGGAATAAAGTTTTGCAATTATCTTCGATGCTTATAGAGTAAGAAACTATAAAAATAATAATAATAATAATAAAATAACATTATTACGCGGCGTATATCTATTGAAAACTTCTAGATTACTAGGTCTTTTAATTAAAAATATGCAGTGTACTTGTGAGATTTAAACATACATGAATATACTTAGTAGTGTCCACAAATTAAAGGTCAGGATCAACACATAAAACCTTAGTGCATGTCATTTTATGATCGTTAATCTTTAGGGCACCTAATTAACATAGAGTAACACATATTATTCATCTACTTGCCACGTATATCGCGCATTGCAAGATGGCATGTGGTTATATTCATGGGTAGTGACACACTTCGTGGAGAACATGCATCTGTTCAAAGACCTCAAGTAGACCTAGTGGGTTATAGTTAATTAAACGGGTTTTGTTTTCTTTTATAAAGGTTAAACTTATAAGAGTCATAATCACAGTTAATGGAAAATTAATTAATTAATTAATGTCGATTATCTGATTAAAGAGAATTGAGCTATGTAAATTAATTTTAGGGATTAATAACTTGATGAATGACGAGACTAAGTGTATTATAATTAATGTTATAAGGGCGATTAATATGATTGGTGCGTATTGTTACAAGGATTGTTTTGATGCTTGATTATACACACAAGTTAGAGTAATTGAAGATTACAGTGTAGCGCTAGCATAGCTAGCAAGGTGAGAGAGTTGCTAGGATTTATGAATGAAGTTACCAATATTAGAGGCTTTCGACCCCGACCTTTAGCCACTTACCCTAAAGAGGGTAACGTCTGTTTACAGATAAGTAAAAAAAAAACTTATGCCTAACCCTATGTTTGCAAGTATAAGTTGCGTGAATGTAAATTGCCTTAGACTCTTCCCTGAAAAATAATTTTTTGATGCAGATTCAATTATATAGGATGGTTAGGACTCAAGTAAATCGAGGCAGAGAGGAATCGTCGCAAGGACCACCAACACCACCACCACCATCACCTAAATTATCTCTCATTCTGTGCTCTTTGGAGGCCATAAAAGAGACTTTAAAGGGGCGTCAGCCAGCAGGGATCAAAGTGGAGCCCCCACCATCTAGAATGGGTAACCCTGAAGAATTGAGGGATTCAGGGGGATGACCTCCACCTGAGGACATCACTAGAGAACTGCAGAAGATCAAACTTCCAGAGTTTTCTAGGGGTCGTTCCAATGAACTTGCAGAGGCATGGTTGGAAGGAATGACATGATGTTTTGACTTAAGAGACTATGCTTCCACATCAAAGGAGAAAATAGCAATATTCCAGATGAGGGACAATACCTTAAACTGGTGGGGAAACCTAGAGAGGCAGTTGCACCTTACCCCAGACACCGTCTCTTGGGAAATCTTTGAGGAAAGGTTCTGAAGGAAATATCTACCAGCTTACTACGAGGAACAACAGGTGGGAGCATTTCCTGCTCTAGTATAAGGAAACGGGACCGTGGAAGAGTATGAGATCAGGTTCATGGAATTCGTAAAATATGTTCCGTACATGGATAATGATCAACGACAGGAAGAACGCTTTCTATATGGCGTAAACCCTAGGATAAGGGTCATGGTACGGATGTGGAAACCATATTCAATAGTGGAAGTAGTTGAAAATGAACATTATTATGAGGAACACATGAGCTTAAATGGAGGTATGAGATCAACCTTTCCAGACCATCTTGGATTTGTGGGGAAGGCCCCTAGGACCTTCTCTAGGGGAGGGAGCTCTAGGCCACCTCCTTATGATAATAGAGTCACACCAAGGATAGTTTCCACAGGTATTTCAATGGTAGTGAGTGCAACATCCCAGTCATCACCAACACTGCAGGTAGGTCCACGACCTTCTCAAGGAGCAGCTAGTAGGGTCGGGGATTCCAGTGGAAGGAACTCATTTCAGAGATCATCATAGAACAATGTGCAGGTTCCATCTCATGCTACATGTTGGGGATGTGGAGGACCCCATTACCAGCGTGACTGTCCAAAGTTGCAAGAAAGATTTGTGCATAGAGAAGGAAATGCCCTGATGGGAAGAGCAAGTGGAAACCACTAGATTTATGCAACAATTAATAATCGCTAGGCAGAACATCAATCCACGGTGGTGGAGTCGTCAGGTACACTAAATATTATCAATGTTAAAATTTTATTTGATTCTAGTGCTACAAATAGTTTCATTTCACCATCTGCATTAAAAAAGAGTGGGTTGGTAGCCTATGAGTACAATGACATTAAACAAGTCAAGATGGCTTCGGGGGAAAAGAAAGTGGTAGGACCTAGCATTGATAATTGTCTAGTATACTTGGGAGTGTGTACTACCAGGTTAAAGGTATATGTCACTGCTCTTGGGACGTATGACCTAATCATTGGAATGGATTGGTTAGAATCCCATCGAGCTATTAGATTGTTTCGCAAAAAGGGTTCTTTATGTTAACGATGAAGGAAGACCAGTAGAGATCCACAGTGTATAGAGAAAGATGTCTCTAAGATTTATATCAACTATGAAGGTTAAGTGATGCGTGAGGAAAGTGTGTCAACTATATGTAGTGGAAGCAGTGAATGAAAGGCAAGGACCCTCCTTGGATCAGTACCCAGTATTGTCAGAGTTTAAGGATGTTTTTCCAAACAAGTTGTCAGGGTTACCTCTTAAGAGGGAGTTGGATTTTATTATTGAGCTAAAACCTGGTGCAGAAACAATTTACAAGACTCCGTATAGGATGACAACACCAAAACTTTGTGAGTTGCAGATGCAGTTGAAAGAGCTACTCGACTTAGGGATAATAAGGCCCAGTATCTCACCTTGGGGTGCACCAGTAATTTTTGTGAAGAAGAAGGATGGTTCCTTATGACTGTGTATAGATTACAGTGAATTGAACCATGCTACAGTGAAAAATAGGTACCCAATGCCACAGATAGATGATCTCTTTGATCAGATGAAAGGAGCAGCGGTATTCTCAAAAATTGATTTTTGATCAAGGTATCACCAATTAAGGATTAAGGAAGGTGATATTCCTAAAACTGCCTTTCAAACTCAGTTTGGGCATTAGGCATTCATTGTAGTACCTTTCAAATTGACCAATGCACCAACAATATTCATGAGCCTCATGAATGGTATATTCTGGAAGTACTTAGACCCTTTTGTACAAGTATTTCTAGATGATATCCTCATCTATTCCAAGGATGAAAGAGAACATGAGGAACACTTACGAGTGGTGTTGTCCTGCCTTAGAGAGAACAAATTGTATGGGAAGTTGTCGAAGTGTTCCTTATTCCATAAATAAATTCACTATTTAGGTCATATCATTTCCGGTGAAGGAATCTTTGTGGACCCATAAAAGGTAAAGGCCATTATGGAATGGCCAGTGCTGAAAAATGCTCATGAGGTAAGAAGCCTCATCTGGCTAGCAGGTTATTATCGGAGGTTTGTGGAAGGGTTCTATAAAATAGCGAAACCCATCACCACTTTGCAGTGCAAGGGGGTTAGGTATGAATGAACATAAGAATTTGATAGTGCATTCATCAATCTTAAGAAGTTACTAACTCTTTCACCAACTATACGAGTGTCGAATATGAAAAAGTACTTCACAGTTTGCACAAATGCCTTGAAGCAAGGGTTGGGGGAAGTGTTAATGCAGGATGGAGGAGTGATAGCTTATGCATCAAAGAAGTTGACGAAAAACAAGGAGATTTAAGCTACTCATGATTTAGATTTGGAAGTTGTAATGCTAGCTATGAAACTTTGGAGGCACTATCTAGTGGGGTGAAACTTTGAGCTCAAAATGAACCATGAAATTTTAAAACATATCTTCACTCAAAGGGATCTGAATGCCAGGAAAAGGTGATGGAGTGAGTTTATGAGTGAGTATTATTTTGGTATTTCATACATCAAGGGAAAAGAAAATGTGGTTGTGGATGCCTTGAGTAGGAGACCACGTGTCTTCTCCTTGGTACCCTTAAAAGTAAATCTGAGGGAACGTGTGTTAACGCAACTCCATGGAGACAGTTGGTATTTAAGGGTTACTCCAAACCTCCAGAGTGGGAGACAATTAGATCCAAAGTATGAAGGATATAGCCTAGAAGCAGACGGACTATTAAGGTATCAAGGAAGGATGTACATCCCCAAAGGTGGGGATATTCGAAGTATCATACTGAAGGAATCTCATAGATCACTTTATTGTGCGCATCTGGGTGTGAATAAAATTTATGCAGACATGAGGAAGCTCTTCTTCTGGGTAGGCATGAAGCGTGATGTATTCCATTTCGTCGCCAAGTGCCTAGAGTGTCAACAAGTGAAAGCCGACCACCATCACCCGACAGGACTCCTACAAGCACATGATGTTCCTATGTCCAAGTGGGAAGTCATTTCTATGGGTTTTGTTGTGGGGTTTCCGCTCACATCTCATAGACACAATGTCATTCTTGTGATAGTTGATAATTTAGCCAAGAGTTCTCATTTTATTCTAGTTAGATACACTTACGATTTCATTGATGCGGCACACGTGTTTGTAAGTGAGTTCATTTGTTTGCACAGGATACCTAAGAAGATCATTTCAGATAAGGACTCCAGATTCACTTCAAGTTTTTGGACGACTTTGCACTCAGCATTGGGGACGCAGTTGAAATTAATCATGGCTTATCATCAGGAAATAGATGGGAAAATCGAGAGAGTAAATCAGGTTATGGAAGACATGCTTAGTGTTATTGGATAAATCCATAGGTGCGTACACTAACCGATCTCCCTAGATCCACCTGGATCTAGAACAAAGCAAGATAGAACATGACTCTTTCCCTAGATTTTGACCATTGAATTAAATAGGAGGCAAGAACTAGTAACATACCTTATTATCGCTTCCTATGGTCTTTGTTTCTCCTGCTTCACTCCAGTGCTCTCGTGCAGTCAAGACCAAGACAACACAAACCAACCAAAGTGAAGAAAGAACGATCTATTCAACAGTCAATCTATGTATATGATCAAGGAATTATATAATAAAGTGGAAATAGCTTTATGGGAAATGGACATATTACTATATCATATTAATGGAAAGTAAAGATTACAACCTGAGCCTTGATGTTGCAAACTTTCTTTCGATGGCCCTTGGCTCTGACACACACACTTGCTCACTTGCATGAAGAAGATCAACCTCTCTGGATAAACTTGATGGAGTCTTCAAGCTGCTATAGCTTTAGTCCTTCACACAATCCTTTCACTAATTCTCCAATGAAGCTTTCTTAACCTTGCTTAACCTTTTCCATGAGAATTCCCTCAATATATAGGAGAGAATGAATTAGTTACTTGGATAAGAATGATCCCAAAATATCAAGGAATCTAGTACTAGGATAACCATTCGAATGCCATCTCATCCTTCTAGAAGATTCCCTTCTAGAAGCATCAAGAATTCATCTTTTTCCTTGCTTTAGAGAGAGTTCGCACCCTAGCAGTTCAACACAGTGAGAACTTCTCGCACCCTGGCTTAAGGCAGCCTGCGAGAATAGGTCATTCCCGCAGCCAAATATATTAGCAGCCTGCGAACCTCCTTCAAAAATGGTATTTCTGGAAAGAGAAGAAAGTAACTTTTCTCAGGAGAAAGTTCTTATGAAGAGCCTAAGTACACCATCATGATGACCAAAATCATGGGTAACAGAATTCCCCCCAAAGTATGAGTGTTGGAACTAGTGACAAATGATAGACTTTGTAAGCTGCATGTGTGTGTCGAGAACCAAGGACACATCTAATCGAAAACCTGCGAACAACCAAGCATCTGCAGAATATTATATATATCAATTCTGAGGTAGGAATTCCCATACTTAGATCACAGACTAATGACATTATAGACATGGGTCATGGCCACCAATCATACACTGTGGATCCATGCCGTCAAAATATAGCATAGCCACCAGAATACACTGTGGATCTATGCGAGAAATTTCAAATCAAGACGACATAGCCACGAGACATACACAGTGGATCTATGTGTCACAAATTATACATACTCCATCGCAACCTGGATCGCAAAGATGATATCCAGGGTCTTCAATTTCGTCACCCAAAGTATGAATCTAACCATGCGATTACATGTGTTGAAGTCGAACATGGTAGAAACCACTTGATTACGGGTCATTGATGAAACCATTAACAAGTACGAGGGAAATCACCATTGATGTCAATGACTCCCAAGGTACATAGTACAATCCATCGAGTGTGAATAAATGAGTTGAAGTTGAACATCCGATGAAATTTTTCGATCAGGGGTCAATGATGTAAACCCACTGTCGAAAGCGAGGAAACCTGCCATTGAGGCATGCAAGCTCCAAGGTACCAAATAACTTCTAAGTCTTGATTCTGGATAATGAGATGAAGTCGACGGAACAAAAGTCATCACATGAGGGCCTTGATGTATCCCCCATCAATGACACGAAATGAGTAACAGATTTTGAAGGTGAAACAGAGTATGATGTGAATTGGACTAGACACTGGGAAGGTCGACATGGAGAGAATGGATAACTACAGATGGCCAACTCAATATAGGTTTCAGATGGACTTCTCTTGAACATATGAACGACATGACCAATGATTTGGCAGCATTGAATCAAAGACGACACAGGGAATGACCTTGTAGAAAATCGAATGAGAGACAAATGGATTTCCCAAACCAGCATCAAATGGAATGAATAGGGGGTGTCATGTTCAAGAGTGACATTTATTGCCAATCAATATGACGATGAAAACATATCCCTTTCCCAAATTTTCCCCCACCATTTCTGGTGAGTACCTCTTTATTTTTACGCAAGCTTGAGGAGGATAACATATGCTTGTTGATGTAAGCTCATCCTTCGGATGAGTCCCTCGGAGTATGTTTAACAAACCCTAAGAAGGAGTGGTTCAATCCCATCATAGGTCTATCAATGTTTGTTTAACGAGTCCAGAGATAGAAAACTCGAAGGTTTTTCAAGATTATAGAGTTTGGAAAAACACTTAAAAGGGAACTCTCTCAGTTCCTTTTTTGTAAAATAGCCTGGATGAGACCGAAAAAGAGATAAATTATCGCTCACCAGATGCTTACATCAAATACTTTATCAATTGTGAAAATAGGAAGGTCACTCGGCGATCTTTTCATGTTTAGAGAGTCTGAAAAGTGCTTAAAGAGGACTCCAGGGGGTTCCTTTTTCGTATAACCTTGTTGAGCCCGAAAAAGTGATAAAAGTATACTCGATCACGTTCTCATGTATTTACGAGTGCAAGAACGGACAAAAACGACGCTCAAGGTTTTATGTAAAAACCATAAAAAACAATCAAAAACACATGATAACAAAGAAAAACATGTCCGTAGCCCTGTATTGAATCATCAAAATCATCACGTCTGCAAGAATTACACTCAACATGCCATTAGGGATTAGGGTTTAATTAATAAATAATCATAAGAACCCAAAATGATATAGTAAAAGTAAATAAAAGGAGTAAATATTCTTTTTACCACAACATTTTACATTTCCACTATTGAGCTCCAAAACCCCCTCTTTTACCCTCCAAGTTCGGCGTTAGATTGCGGGAGCTATGAGAGACCATTCAACAAGTCGTCTGCGACAATTAGGTAAGCTCTTCGTCCTTAACACTTTCATGGTTTAAATTTGTAATTTCATTGGTTAAATTTGCGTTTTTAAGTTGATTTTCTAAGCCCTATATGCGCGCTGCCATTCTCGCAGGCAGGCTATACGGGGCCTGCGAGAATGATGCATTTTCACAGGTGAGCCTTAAGCCACCTGTGAGGCTCTCGCACTATGCACATAGGGCACCTGCGAGAACTGCAAAGCCCAATTTTTTTTAAAAATTTTACCCAATGAAAAAGATCCAGATCATGAAAAAAGTTATTAATCCTCTTATTGTGTTCCTTATGCAAATAATTGGCTATCAACATGGTTCTAGAGTGGTGAAAAAAGGAACATGAAGAGGACAATGAAATGGCCGAAAATCATCCACCTACCATAGCTGCTTTGAGAGACTGTGGGCTCTTAAAGTACTTTCGCATCCCGGGCATGAGGGCCCAAGTCAGACTATTAGAGTATCTGGTACGTATGTGGGACCTTGATCAGTAGGTGTTTCAGGTGGGGGTCCACACACTGTCCTTAGACATTGAGGACATTTACTTTTTGACCGGATTGTCCCGACGGGGATACTATGTGAGCCTGACAGGTAGTAGAGGTGGTGGGCTACCGATGAGTGAGTATTGTTGCATACACTGTGTTCCCAAGGCTGAGAGAAAGAAAGGAAAAGTAGCGATTTGGGGGGTACAAGATTTGACCCTCCATACTATCCTATTCACTATAGCTCATATGGATCAGAGTTCTGCTCCTCATATGGAATTATAGAGTTACTTTCAGTATGCTATTGAGTGTACTGAGCCTCGAGTGTTCAATTGGGCAGATGTCGTGCTGCGCAGTATAAAAAAACAATTGACCAAGTGCAGACATGGCAACCTAAAGCAATTCGGGTATGGATCTTTGCTGGTATCCTTCTTCCTAGAGCGGGTACCATTACTGAGGCTACAGGTGGAGTGGAATTTACCGGCTCCTAGGGATCCGCGGATGCTGAGATGGTGTTAGCTCATGGCCCGACATGTAGCAGGACCGATCATCAAATATGACGATACTTTCTTTGACTGGCTTCAACCACAGATGTTGATGGTTGATGACTATGCTTATGTTGGGCTGGATGTTCAAGGAGATTCGGATTTGGCATTGCCAAAAGATGCTCAATGGGGGGACCTTGGTAAGAAGTACACACATTTTCTCTTTTTAAATGTTTTTGAATTTTTAAATCATATTCAAATGTTTATGTTTTATATGTTCATCCAAAGACTAAAATAAAATCGTTTGTTGATAACACATATGTTGGACCTTACATACCTCTCGGCACTTATCCCATCCAATGGCGAGGAGAGGTAGTGGTAGCACCACAGTATGCTCAGTATTATCAAGTGGTGGAACAGAATCTGGAGGGATTGACTGCAGACATTCCAGATATGACTCTGGAAGAGGTTCCATGACGCAATCAACATCATACTGTAGGGGTATCAACATCTATGAGTCGACTACTTCATAGGGTTTCTAGGGAAGTCGTGTGTTACCCTGAACGTCATCCATGACGTCACTTTGTAGAAGCTATAAGCTTCAATTTTTGACATTTTGGTCTTCGGACAAACTTTTTGTAAAAACTCTTTTGATCGTTATATATATAGATGGCTTCTACCGGTTTACTTTTTATTGTGTGAATTTCGATGTGTTTGATTTATAAATGATTCAAATGTCTGTCCAATACATAATTAGCCAATGCATCTATTAATGTATTAAGACATCTAGGAATATGTTGATATTCAATGTGATCAAAATAATGTTCCAAGAGGCGAATTCGCAAATATACCCGTAACAAAGTAGGACTTCAAATAGAGTAGATATTACTTAACTGTAGTACTACAAGCTATGAGTCAAGTCGTACAACCAAATGACAAATTCCGAGTGAGATAGCATCAAACAATAATTCAATAACGGTGCTATACTCTGCAATGTTGTTGGTCGCACGGCCAAGGCATACACCTTGTAAAGATACAAGTTCATTTGTTGGGGTATAGATTGCCCATGCAGTGGAAGCAAGATTCCGAGTACTACGGCTAGCACCATCATCAAAGCCAATATAGAGTAGTGAAGATTCCGACATCTGGAAATCAAACACAACGTCACATAAGGGCAGAGACCAGCTAACGACAAAAGAAAATTATAGTAGTACACACAAAGTATGATACATTAAAATACAAGTACTTGTGCACAGATGACTTATGCATAGTACTTCTTCAAGTACAACCCATTTCTGGGTTCACTCAAAGGGATACCATCATAATCTACCAACTCATATGCTCCTTTTTCCAAAAATCGACGAATGATATAAGGACCTCGCCACATGGGTTCAAATTTCCCAGCTCCTAACAAATCTCAATCCTGTTCATAGAGAAGAACAAGATCCCCTTCGGAGAAAACGCAAGGCTTGACATGCTTGTCGTATTGGGCCTTGACACGTTTTTTCTGGGCTTCTATTACTAGAGTGGCGTCACGTCGAGTTTCGTCTAATTGCATAAGATACAATAGATGTTCTTCTTCAACAGAAGTGTTGGGTAGGAGTTCAACAACTAGCTTTAGAGAGGGTATCTCGCATTCTATAGGAAGAATGGCTTCTACACCATAGACTAACCGAAAAGGCGTAAACCCAGTAGTGGACTTGACAGATGTCCGATACGCCCACAATGTCGAAAACAACATTGTGTGCCAACTTGTTTTATGAATTCCTATCATCTGTCGAAGCATAGTTATGAGAACTTTGTTGATTGCTTTGACCTGACCATTAGCTTGTGGATAATAGGGCGTTGATTTATCATGATGAAGACCCAACTTCTCCATAAGTTTAGACATCATAAAATTCCTAAAGTGGCTACCGTGATCAGTGACGATAGCTTGGGGAACACCAAAACAAGCTATGACGTGATTAAAAATAAACAAGGCTGTAGTCTTTCCAATGTTATCGAATGTCAGCATCGCCTCGGCCCATTTCGTAAAGTAATCAATGACTACAATGATGTAACCATGCCCCCCGACCGAGTGAGGGTGACATGTCATGAAATCGATTCCCCATTTCGCAAAAGGACCAACTGACACCACAGGATGAAGAGGAGCAGGATGTGACCGAATTTTCTGATTGTAGGTCTGGCAGGCATGGCATTTTTGAATGGAAGTAATGCAGTCATTAAAAAAAGAAGGCCAAACATACCCTGCACATAAGATCTTCTGGGCAGTAGCATACCTAGACATATGACCACCACATGCTCAAGAATGGAAGTCATTCATAGCTTTCTCAGCCTCATCAAGCATTAGACAAAGTTGAAAGATAGAGTCAATCCCCCTACGGTAAAGAGTATCTCCGAGGATAATGTATTGACGAGCTTGATAGGGGTTGCGAAGTCGTTCAGTACTAGACAAAGCTAGCTGAAAAGTCTGGGTTTGGAGATATATAATGATATCCCCATACCAAATATCATCAGTGCTAATAAGGAAAAGAGATTCATCGAGTAATGAATCAACTACTACATTTTCCATTGCAGAATGAGGAAAATCACATATCAACTCAGCAAAAACTATTAGACTTGGCGCGATCGAATTCCAAGTCAAACTCCTGGAGTATCACAATCCAATTGGAGTATTTTCCCCCTAGCAATTGACGTGTCAAAATATGTTGCATAGGGTTACAATGAGAAATCACCATAGTTTTCCATGAGAGGATATAATGTCGGAAGCATTGGACGGCTTGAACGACAGTCAAAGCCAGTTTTTCGACATGTTGATACTTGATTTCTGTGGGTGTGAGACTTCGACTCAAGTAATAAACAACATGTTCGTCGTGTGCATCATCTTCTTGGACGAGAAACATTCCAATAGTGTACTCTGAGGCAGCAAGATAAAGGAAATAATCGCGACTATAATCGGGAGGAAAAAGAAGCGGAGCTCATGTTAGGGACAACTTCAAAGCTTCAAAAGAATTGTTGGCAATGGCATCCCAGACGAACTTTGAATCTTTCTTTAGTAGCCGCGTAAAACCACGAGTGATCTCGACATAATTAGGGATAAAACGACGAAGAAAGTTTTCTTTCCCCTGCAAACTTTGCAACTGGCGTAGTTTAGAAGGAGGAGGGAGATTAAGAATCGCCTCAACCTTAAAAGGATCCACCCGGATCCCTTGACACGAAACGATAAAACCTAGAAGACGGCCGGATTCGACACAAAAAATGCATTTATGAGTATTTAAACGTATCCGGTAGAATCGACAGCAAACGAAAATAGCCCGGAGGTGAGTGGGATGATCGACTCGGCGCAAATAATGAGATGGTAAATCTTCCAAGTAGGTTTGAACGATATGCTTAATATCATGAAAAGCATAAGACATAGCACGTTGAAAAGTTGCACCCGCATTCTTAAGACCAAAAGGGAGCTTCCAATAGGAAAAAGTACCCCAAGACAAATAAAAGCAGTCTTATGTTGATCCTTGGGAGCAATGTTAATTTGATTATAGCCAGAGAAACCATCCATGAGGGAGAAGATTTCACTCCCGACGCAATCATCAACAATCTGATTGACGAAGGGGGTAGGAAAGTTGTCCTTGGGACAAGCTTTGTTAATATCCATATAATAAACACATACATGAATACTGCCGCCTTTCTTTTCAATCGAGACAGGAGTGGAAACCCATTCTGTAAGAGCCACCGGATAAATAAAGCTAGCTTTCATAAGTTTTTCAACCTCGAGTTTGATAGCAACCTCTTTACGTGGGTGAACTAGACGAAGGCGTTTTCGGATGAGTTTAGTGTTGGGATACGTCTTTATCTCATGTACAACAATTGTAGGGTTGATAACTGGCATCTCTTCGTAGCTCCAGGTGAAGATGTCACAGAATTCTTTGAATAGAGACGTATAGGTGACGATTTCGTCCAGAGAACACGAAGCTCCAATATGGACATGTTCAACAATCCCAGGTTTTATGGATATGTCAATGGGAATCATGGGCAAGATATTACTGAGGTTCCCTTCAGAAAACACATCGTGTGTAGTTGTGGAAACCGTCGAGATGACAACAACGATCGATGGAGTCAAAATCCGTTGGTAGTTCTCAAGAGTGTGTTGTTCCAGAAAGAGTATGGAACGATGATGCCCATCGTCCCAAGGGGTGTCCTCCATGACGAACATGATCATATTGTCAGTGGGAAAAATAACATGAAAAGGATCGGGAGACAACTCATCAAGAGAAGAGGGAGAAGGTGTTGTCTATTGAATCACGTGATAGATGGACTCAACCAGACTTAACGGCATTGCATCGTCGAAACGAACATGATCTCCAGGGTCAGGGACAATCCAAGGGTCGTGAGATGTAGGAAGTTCATGAGGCATGGTGGAGATCATATTAATAAAAGCAACTGATGGGCGTGGAACATTGGGCGGTGGAATGGGGAAAGTACCCATCAGTGAAGAGTCCTTTAAAAGGCCTACACCGACATTTTCATAACCCGGTGGGGTTTTAGCTATAAATGGTACATTGCCATTACGAGTATCAGAATTGAAGAAGGCAAGTTGGTCAACTGTAACAACCTTTCCTTTATGAGGGAAACATACTACACGGAAAAGTGTTGACACAATGATGTGCATGGAATCGATCCAACTACGGCCAAGTAGAAGATTATAATGAAGGGGAGCATCAAAGACTTCCACTTCAACTTGGACCGTTTTACCTTCTAACGTGATAGGCAATGAAGGAAGAACACCGTAAGGCTTAAAACCAGATCCATTGAAGGCTTTAAGAGTATTCTGGGATTCATTCAAAGGAGGAGAGCCAATGGCTTTCCAACAAGCAAGAGACATAACACAAGTCGAGGCACCCTCATCGATAACAGTTCGACAAATGTTCTATTCAAAGACAACAACTTGTATTTGAAATGCAAGTTGAGGGGGTAACCTTGGAATGTGATCATCCAAGTCAAAGACTATTAAATTCGTATCTTTTGGGTCAATTCCACCAATAGCTTTCAATAGTGCCTTTCGTTGTGTAGGACAAGTTTGAAGGACTTCAAGGGCTGACATCGTTGAAGGTGCTTGGGCTAGATCTTCAACAATACTATACTTCTGGGCCGCACGAGCATGAGGATTGAAAGCCGATTTCTGAACGACACCTTTAGGGGGGGGTCACAGAACTGTGTCGAGGCTTGGTCATTTGAGATGAAGAGGATTGTTGGTAGGTAGAGTCACTGGAGAGGGTTGTACCAAAGCAGGAGGTAAATCATCAACCTTCTCCTTAGATGGAGAATAATCTTTGGCTCGAGTCGTGAGTGCAACGTTATTCTTCTTAGAATCACCAGTACACATCAAAACATATGATGTAGTAGAAGAAAATGGTTGGTCATGGATGACCAATTTTTGAGACGGGAAGGGTTGGGACAAGACAGTCGGTGCTGGTGGTTTTGGGGTTCTTTGAAGGAACTTAGTGACCTCGAAACGTCGTGGACAATCCTTCGTGTAATGATCATCACCACAAATAAGGCAAGGGTATCATGGTTTCCTCTTATCCTGATCTTCAACAGGAGTGGTTTTGGGTTGCTCTGTTTGATTATTATTTTTTCCCTCCTTATTCCTACCTCTCCCCTTTTTAGATTTATTTTTACCAGCTGGGGTAGATTGGACAGCATTTACCTCAGAAGTTTTTCCGGTGGGAGTGGCAGGAGATGGAGCATTTTGAACATTAGAAGAAGAAGATTTAGGGTTTGTGCTTGAAATAGAATGTTATTGGGCTTGGGTAGTACTAATCACACCGTCAGCCGCATGCAAGGCAACTGGAGTAGTTGAAGTGCTAGAAGTATTAGGACGAGGTAAATCTGGTAGTAAATTGTAAAGAGTTCCCGTTTGTGAGTAAATGAGATCAAGATATTGAGCACGACTTATAGCCTGCTCTTCCATGACAACACCACCCATGGAAATCTCCTTACTGATTTCATTGACAAAGGATTTTGTAAACCATTCCGCCAGCAACTGATCGGGGAGCTCAAGTTTAATGAGATGTTGTCTCCTTCACCACTCATGGATATGATCAGATATATGAGTGTCTTTACTTTGTTTGAAGGAAGTCAAAATCTCATTCCCCGTATCATAACGGATCGGTAACTGGTAATGCGTAAGGAAAGCCATAGCTAAAGTGTTAAAATGAGAGAAGAAACCTCGTGGCAATTCAATATACCACTTCGCAGCAGAACCGGTAAGGGTTCGTTGAAAAAGACATAATCGAATAGAGTCATCCATCAATGATTTGGATGAACACCATAAGTGAAAATTCATAACGTGATTTTTTGGGTCCTCTCCCACTTTGTCGTCGAATTTAGGAATATCCTATGGAAGCTTGGTTGGAATAACAGGCCATTGGGGAGAGTGACGAATAGGATCATTTAGAATCCTAGACAAATCCGACAAATCCAAAGTAGCAAGAAAAGGTAACTGTCGATTCACCTATGGGTACTGGTGGCTTTAGGGTGGAAGCCCTATCAGCAAACCAGTAGGACCGTAAGCAGTCTTCCCATAATGGGAAGACCCAGGCATATTCGGTGGTGGTTGGAGAGGATAGTAGCTTGATGGATTGTAACCTTGAGCTGGGAGATGAGTTTGAGCATTCGTACCCCAAATAGTATTGGGTATACCTGGATATGGTTGGCCTATAGTAGGGATAAGCAATTTCTGCCCCCCAGTCGTTTGAGGAAGATTTTGTATCATCCGATTCCAATACTGGGCCAAAGCAGGAGGTATATTTTGTCCAAAAGGTGGGGTTGGTCCCCCTATCGTAGGTGGAGTTCCAACCGGAAGTTGTGTTCCAATCGAAGGTTTTGTAGTAATTGGATTGTGTTCGGTAAGAGGAAATTGAATCGTACCACCTTGTCCACCAACGGGAATCTGCAAGTTTGGTGTAATGGATTGCATAGTGCCATTAGGATGAGGATTTCCAGAAGGAAATTGAGGGAGTGTCGGAATAAAACCGGGAATAGGGTGCCTAGGAAAAGAAGGACCACATGGAGAACCGGATGGGGTTTGCGGAGGTGTTGGAATAGAAGCATTCAACAAAGCATTCAACGCATGGTATCTGGATGGCAGTGTCAGAGTGACATTGGGCGTTCACTGTGTGTTTATAGGAGCAAGATCAGCTGCAATAAACCTGTTTGGGACACCCATAGTATTTGTGATATGGGCCATCTTGGTAGGGACAGTAAAGTGATAAGTGGTATTCAATGGTATAGTCTTTGTCTCAGAAAACACCGGAGGGTTGATTTCGGAGACCACAGGTGAACCAGGACCAAAAAGGGTCCTGCGAAAATCACCTGCAGACCAAAAAGGATCTTGGCCTTCTACACCAGGAAAAGGCCCAACGGGTGATCCAGAAGAGGTAACAACTAAGTCTCCATAAGAATTCATTCACATAAAAGGTCGCTCGGAACTAGGGTGAATTCGAAAATCCTCTCAAATATTGGTAATTCGGAAAGGTTCTAGAGAGTCAATTCATTCCACTTGTGGTGTGGTAACGAATGTGACTTCACCTTGCCAAGGAGAGCCCTCAGGTGTACCTGTAGGCAAGGGTTGAGAACCGTCCAGATGATCTGGAGATAAACCCTCCATTCTACATGAATGACGTGGGGGAGCTATTGTAAACGAGTGAAAAAATTCACGAAGAAAATCCTATGGTCAACTTCGAGAAACAAACAACACGCGCTAGTAAACAAAATCTAGGAAGCAATCACCAGGCAAACAAGACCTTCTAATTTTGGATCCACTAGTTGGTGATGAAATCCAATGTCGCAACAACGAGACGAGAAGGGGCGGGGCTATGGTGGAAAAGTTACGTTGACGACCTGCTTAACGGACTTACACCCTAGTGCAAGCTCCCACACATAATCGTGGGTATACCCTCCAAGGAGCCCGAGTGAGTTTGGTCAATGTCAATTCCAGGTACCGTGAAGAATTTCCCCTCCACAGTCACCTTGGGTAAGAACCTAGAAATATAGGCCACTAAGGTCACCACCAACAATAATAAAACCTGGGGGAACAATCGACAGTCCGATCCACACGCAAGGGCAGGGTATCTAGCCCACAATCAACTCAAAGGGCTTCCACTCATCATTGTGGGTATACCTCCGAGTGATCCCCGTAATACATGCAATCTCTACACTGATATCAACAAAGAAGGGTGAGTAACTCTGCCAATATCAATGTGACCTAGTGTTTGACCCTTGTGTGAGAAGGGATTCCCAAGACAAGATGTTGCAAATGGAATTTAACACTCCCTAACACAAGATGCTATTGTGTGTTTTGTGCTTTTGGAGAGTGTAT
>ML811364.1:6551-39060 GCA_009831015.1 Picea engelmannii | reverse complement strand
TAACACTCCCTAACACAAGATGCTATTGTGTGTTTTGTGCTTTTGGAGAGTGTATCTCTCTTCCTACTCCAAAGCACTAGCCTAGATAAATGTTGGTGTAATAGAGCCCTAGAAAAGAGTTACTAGATAAATTTTATGATTACACAATGTTATTAAGAGTTGTTGTTTACTCAAAGGAAATGGAGGTGAAACTTATGTTGTATGACTCTGACCCAATAATGCAAGGATGAGAATGAAATGTATCACTTTTCGTTCAATGAATCCTATGTATGGGAGAGAGAGAAATTTTTCTAGATCAACCTTGAACTACAATGCAAAATTTCCTTTAAAATGCAAACACAAACAATCACTTATCAAATGACCACTCTCTATTGTATCGTTTTCAAATACTTCAACAATCTCAATAATTTGATTTTCAATTTTTTCTAAAACGAAAAGAATGTTTTGAAAGAAAAAAAAAATGTTTACTTTTCAAAAAGAACCCACACTATGACAGCGAGAGTACATAAAATCAAAAACCAAAGGAACAAGAAATGACAAACCCAATCAACTCTTTCAATGAAAACAAAAATAAAGAGCAAACCAAAAGAGTCTTTTCAAATGCAAAAGAAAATGATCTTTCAAAGAAATAAGCAAATGAAAAGAACCAAGTACTCAACTTTCAACCAATCACTGGTTCTTAACTAATCAAACACACTCAGAATCTGAAGTCAAAGAGAATGGTTTGGCCAAGAAGAGTCCAGAAACGAAAGTCAAGACACAAATGACAAGAAAAGCCTTGAAATCCTAAGACTATTCATGCATGCAAACAAAGACAAGAAAGATATCAATAAGACGTCCAAGAAACTCATAGGAGGCAATCAAACTGAACTGGGCAGTTAGAAAGACCAAAACTCAAATCCAAACTTTTGAAAAAAGGTGTTCGCAGGAAGGCAGTATTACACAGTGCGAGAATCACTGATTCTCGCAGGTGACCCTTGAGCAGGGTGCGAGAATCTCGCACTGAAACGTAAAGGCACGGTGCGAACCCTACCAATTCTCGCAGGCTACAATGAAGTACAGTGCGAGAATGCCTGAACATAGTCAAAATTTTGAAAAATGAAGCAAAATTGAAAAAGGCCTCTAGACCCAGAGGGTCTATCAGGATATCCTGAAGACTCAAAGATTGATAGGACAGGAGAAAAGTGAAACCAGAGCAAATGGCCACAGAAAAATATCAAAATCCACAAAGAAAATGGGACATGTCCCCAGTGGAGTCGCCAATTTTGTTATTGGATAAATCTGTAGGTGTGGACACTAACCGATCTCCCTAGATCCACCTGGATCTAGAACAAAGCAAGACAGAACATGACTCTTTCCCTAGATTTTGACCATTGAATTAAATAGGATGCAAGAACTAGTAACATACCTTATTATTGCTTCCTATGGTCTTTGTTTCTCCTTCATCGCTCCAGTGCTCTCGTGCAGTCAAGACCAATACAGCACAAACCAACCAAAGTGAAGAAAGCATGATCTATTCAACAGTCAATCTATGTATATGATCAAGGAATTATACAATAAAGTGGAAATAGCTTTATGGGAAAGGGACATATTTATGTATCATATTAATGGAACGTAAAGATTACAACTTGAGCCTTGATGTTGTAAACTTCCTTTCGATGGCCCTTGGCTCTGACACACACACTTGCTCACTTGCGTGAAGAAGATCAACCCCTCTGGATAAACTTGATGGAGTCTTCAAGCTGCTATAGATTCAGTCCTTCACACAATCCTTTCACTAATTCTCCAATGAATCTTGCTTAACCTTGCTTAACCTTTTCCATGAGAATTCCCTCAATATATAGGAGAGAATGAATCAGTTACTTGGATAAGAATGATCCCAAAATATCAGGGAATCCAGTACTAGGATAACCATTCGAATGCCATCTCATCCTTCTAGAAGCATCGAGAATTCATCTTTTTCCTTGCTTTAGAAAGAGTTTTCACCCTAGCAGTTCAGCACAGTGCGAACTTCTCGCACCCTGGCTTAAGGAAACCTATGAGAATAGGTCATTCTTGCAGGAAAATGTATTAGCAGCCTGCGAACCTCCTTCAAAAATGATATTTCTGGAAAGAGAAGAAAGTAACTTTTCTCAGGAGAAAATTCTTATGAATATCCTGAGTACACCATCATCAATACACCATCAGGATGACCAAAATCATGGGTAACACTTAGGATGTACGTTATGGATAATCAAACCCATTGGGAGAAGTACCTACATTTGGTAGAGTTCTCCTACAATTACAATTTTCATAGCTCCATCAGAATGCCACCCTACAACGCTCTGTATGGGAGGCCATGCATAATATTGTTGAGTTGGGAAAGATTAGAAGATCGCATAACATTTGGGCCAGAATTGATTCAAGAGATGGAGGAACAGGTGATTCAAATTAGGTAGAGACTAAAGGAAGCACATGATAGACAAAAGAGTTATGTTGATGCACATAGGAATAACCGAAGTTATAAAGTGGGTGATCAAGTTTTCAATCGTATCAGACCCAACAAGAGTACCATTTGGTTCGGGAAGGGGACAAAGTTTTCACCTCGATCTATAGGACCACTCAAAATCCAAGAGAAAATTGGACCCATTGCCTATCGTCTCATATTTCCACCCCACTTTCATAAAACTCATAATGTTTTTTATGTATCTGTTCTACGTCATTATGTTGCTGATGAATCACATAAAATAAATTGGAAGGAATTGCAGGTATTGAATGCAGGAACCCTCACGATAGAATCGTTATGCATATTGGACCATAGAGTCTGACATCTCACGAACCATCTGGTAGACCAAGTTAAGGTCCAGTGGGACAAGTATAGTCCAGGGTCTGCTACTTGGGAGGATGATGAGACATTATGACGAGATTATCCCTCACTTTTTTTTACCACCTCAAGAATATGTTTCTCGAAGGTTGGGTGTATGTAACACCATCTTTTGACTTAGATAGCTAGGATTACCTGAGGCCTAATCGCCTTTATTTTCTATTCACACTGAAACTATTAATGATAGAATTGAACTCTTAAGACGTATGAACCTTTTTTAATGTTTAAATGTTATTTGAATGATGATGGATATGATGCGATCTACTATGTGAATGTAAATTCTATAAATGTTTAAATGTTATTTGAATGATGATGGATATGATGCGATCTATTATGTGAATGTGAAATCTATGAATGTTTAACGGTATGTGAATGATGGTGGATATGATACAATCTGTTACGTAAATGAAAATTCTATGAACGAGTGATGTTAATTAAATTATGGGGATATTGTGAGGTCTATTTATAACTTGTAAATTTTGACATTAAAATTGTTGGTACGTGGATACCGAATTGAGATTATGTTCGAATGCATTTACATTATAATAATGCATAGATATGTATGAGTTTGTGTTATAGACTAATTTGCAGGTCAATGGGCTCTGAAATAGCTAAGGGATAAAGATAATAAAAGTGGATGTCATGACCACCGACTGAGAAACAATATGGTATGAATATTTGTATGTGAAATTATATTGGTACAAATGCATTTTTATAATATATGGACCAGTGCAGGTTTTTAAGTGGTGAGACTTCCCAAAAACTGAATAAACGATGACAAAATTCCCAGCAATACAGTGCCACTGTATATTCCATTGTAGGGTGTGGACCCTAGTCCTATTAGGAGGGGTGGAGGCATTTCCCACCCTATATCCTCTGAAACCTGGAGTCATGGGAGGATGGTGTTAGCTCACGCTCCCCTAGATGTGTGATGATGATTGTCAATTTCATGTTGGGGAAGCTTGGTCAAGATAGTGACACTTCCTCTTACGGGTTCTATTTGGAGTTAGGTCAATATAGTTGACGCTCCAAGATAGTCCATCATAGGAATGATAGGAATGGAAGATGGAAGTAAGTTAGGGAGGAAGGATGAATATAAATAGTTGAGAGTGTATGGAGATTTTCCTTATGGCAGAATTTATTGTTTTCCCTTCTGAAAATAAAATATGTATATATGAATATTCATAATTACTCAACTGAACTACAATTGTCTAAATAAATGTTGTTGAGCTAGATTATTGTAATCAAAGGATTTCACAAACATTTAATTGGTTTATTATCTTTTATAAAATGAATAGTCTTGTTGATTGGATTGGATGCATATAGAAATTACTATAGAGGTGATAGTTATTGTTATTAGTACATGCACGATACTTGTATGTACTAGATACACATGCATTTCTTGCACCGGTACACTAGTATGTATGAGTTTTCTTGGCTTACTTACTGATAATGTTGTTTATTGGATATGAATGTGTGAACCATGTGTCATTTCCCTTGTATCATAAATTAATTTAACTTCGGGACAAAGTTTCCTGAAGGGTGGGTGTATGTAACAACCCTAATTAATTAATTAATAAATTAATTATCATGATTAAATATTTGTTTAATTAATATTAGTTTAATGAATTATTAATTTTTATTATGAAGACTTAGTTAATAATACAATTGCATTGCTAGATGGACCCATTTATGGAGGGGGGGATAAGGTGGTTGAGACTTAATGGGGGAATAAGGTGGTGAATAATGAGGAAAGGAGGATAAGGAAAGGGGGAACACTCGGGAAGGGGGTCTTCTTTTGTTTGGGGGTAATATTGTTTTGACATTGGAGGAAGAGAACGGAGGAGGAGTGGAGACTGTGTATTTGGTTTTGTTCTTACAGACTTGAGAACTTTCACAAGGGGCACCTGTTGCTAGGAATTTTGGGCTCGGGGGCCATGAAACCATTAGGAATCCTGAAGCTAGGGTGCTGAATAGGTTGTTCCTAGTTGGTTGGGAGGTTAGTCAGTTTTGGGTAGAGCTTCAGCTTGGAAAGAGTTAGAGAACAACATCATTTTGAGGTATTTATTATCATTATTATGTTGTGTTCATTATTGTTATGTTGTTCATTTTTTTTACTATGTTGAATATGTTATTCATTATCATGCTGCTCATTTTTAAATTTTGTTGAACAATGAATTGTTATTATGTTGAATAGAAAACAGAAAAGAAATCATGATAGCAATTCTATATTTAAATTTATGTTTTTAAGGATCTATTTGGACAGGCCTTACAGTTCATGTTCTCCTAGCCATATATTCCATTCTTTTATTCATTGAGGGTGGTTGGTTATTAAACTACCAACCCCCTTCTCATTAAGTGATTTTCTTTGACTTCAATTCAGAGGAAATTATGGTTATTTCATCCTCATTATTGATCAAGGTGACTTGGGGTATTTTACACATGATCCCCCTTTCTCTTCCCCCTCACTAATCCCTCTCGTGGTATCATGGATAGTACTTTAAGGATTCACCCATTAGTCAACTAGTTGGAATTTCCAATTAAACAGTTAATACAATTACATTGTTTATATTCCATGGCATGGAAATTATTAAAAATAATTAATCACATATATTGAGTGGTCAAGAAATGAGGTGTTACAATATAGCATTGCATCAAAAAGTAGATGAGCAGACAAAAATATCCAAAAGGAACTTGGTGTAGATTTTAGGGCTTACAATTAGAAGCATTTGAGGACCCGGGATGAACATCTAATCTACATACAATACTCTTATAATAATGCAATCCACGCTTCTACTAGTAAGTGGCCTTTTGAAACTTTCTTTGTATATTTTACACCTTCACCCTTGGATGTTGTATGTGGACTTCAAGGAGGATTGAGGGAGGAACTCACAGGAGATGCATTGAGAGAATATTTTTTTTTCGAGAAGATTAGGAAAATCCATTTGCACGAATAGGAGATTCTAAATAAGTCATAGGAAACATACAAGGACAGAGATGAGAACATAGAAAAAAAAGTAATTAAAAGTGGGAGACAGATTTTGGTTATAGAAGAACAAGGAAAGACTATAGGGTCCTGGTAAGAATATCAAGGCTCTACAGTATGTACCTTTCAATATATTGGAGAAGGTGGGAGATAACATCTACAGACTCAACCTACCCCCATACATGCACATTTACTCAGTGGTGAATGTGGAGAATCTCAAACTCTACAAGAGTTCCATGTTGCATTAGGAGGAGTATAAGGTCCTACCTCCCATAAAGGACTTAGCACCGAATTCTCAATAAGAGTTGGAAGAGGACACAATTTTGTAGAAGCATTCCATAACTACAAGACAGGGGAAACATAACCTTTGGCAGATTGGGTTGAAAGGACAACCTTCAAAAGAAAAGTGGTACTCTAGAGAGAAGGTAGAGAAAACACTTCCTTTAGTAAATATTTTGGGGACCAAACTCCACCCTGAATGGGGAGGTGTGATCCATATTGGATCATTATATTATTTATCATCTATATCGATTTTTTCATAGTGGAAACAATTTGAGGAATCATCTTGAAGGGTCATTTTAATGACATGTACCAGTTTGGAAAATTGGGGTTTGAAACCTTTTGGGTCCATTCATAGGAATCAAAAAACAAATTGGGGGTCAAAACTTTACCATATTTAGTTGGGATACCTTGACACTATTGTACACATGGAGACCGCTTCATCAATGCAAAAATCACATCAATCAGAGCTCGTATGTAAAAGTTATGTCTTTGAAAAGTTGAACTACCATGTTAACCACCATGGTACAAGTGGATGCCACATCATCTCCCATTACTACTGCATATGGGGCTATCCAAGTATGTAATTTAAAGAATATTATAGAAGGTCCAAATCATTATCATATTTAAGGTTTAAGGACATCAAAAACCTACCCCTGGATGACTATTGTGCGATGTTAAATACTGCACCACTAGGATGATAACGGGTTTCATTATTTAGCATTGTATTTGTTCCACAGTTGAGAAAACAACCTAGGAGTGGTAATTTGAGAGAATAACATAGGAGGAGAGATTATATAGCAGCCTTATAGGCCATATTGTCAAAGGAAACTCCATAGAGCATGCATCTTTCTATGTACTTTCATTTGAAGAGAAGAAAGCAAAGCAACCTCACCTTCTAGATGGGTTTTCTCCTGTATTGGGTTTCCTAGGTTATATATTATCTTTATTTGTGTATGGTGTGCGAGTATGTTATTTATGTTCTCTATTTTTTGCACTTCATCTATTTCATACATTTTGAAGAAAAAAACCAGTAATTAAAGAATCTGAGATCTAAATGAAATTAACCTTCACAGTAAAGATTTTAGTATTTTGTTACATCTATTGTGACAAATTGTCGAGTGGAATATCCATGGAAGTTAACATATCAATGCAAGAGACAACAAGTTCCCCCACAATTCAAAGAAGTAGAGAACATTAGGCAAAATAAAATTTGGGAATCTAGGCAATTTGAGAGTGATGGTGCTAATTCTAGTAGGTTTGAGACTGGACCATCTACAAAGCTTACTAGACCATCTACATTTTCATTCAACTATTAAAAAAATTCTCTATGAAACATCATGTGGTAGGTTGCACCGGTAGAAAGAAACCAAGAATCTCTCCAAGAATAAAATGAAGTTTTGAATGATTATTCATTTATGCTAGTACTGCAATAAACAATAAAAATTAATCAGGTTCAAGATTTTTACTTTTATCTTCATTTTGTTTATGTTGTTCTTTGATATTCTCCCATGGGATCCTACATGTATCTGATCCATCTCCATTATTTCCACAATGCACACTGCTAATATTGGATTTATCACCTTGAATATGCATACTCACATTTCCTCTGAAATACTTCTTTCCATGTAGAGTTCCCATGGAGGAAGACCGTTTCTCACTCTGTAAGGTTAGTTGCTTTAGTCGAGCTTTAGTATGTCCCATAGGAACAATCCTAACCTACAGTGTCAATTGATGGGGTTTTTTAGATGGTCTCTTGGGATTAGACACTTCATCAAGGGCTTCCAATAGAATTGGGACCTTGTACCAATCCAGCTTGGTGGATCACATAATCATGTTGTCTCCTTCAAACCCAGAGCTGGGGACAAAAGTAATTTTATATCGGTTGTAGAAAAACTTATTTAGGCATGATGACACTTCCTTTACAATTTCATTATAACCTTAGAGTACTTATGTGTATTCACATCCATATTGTTACAACAAAAGGATATTTGGTTTACTTCAAGAGTGAAGGACAGAAGATAATTTTCTTCTATCTGTCCATCCTAAGAAATACCAACTTCAAAACCTTCATTGGTAGAACCAATAATCAAGAAAGCACATTTGTCTTGTGAGGTACTTGTAATTATGTTCTTGACGAATTCACAATGGCTAGGAGAATCAATGATGGTGCAATAGTACTTGGTGGACTCAAAGTTCTAAAAAGCAATGTCAATAATAATATCGCGTTCATATTTAACCTTGATTTTGTCAAACACCCAAGAATAATTAAATGTTATCTTGTTCATCTCATCAACTTATTTCTCACAACATTCAACCACATGCTTTTCAATTCCTCCAAGCTTGTAGATCAAATGCCCAGTGGTTTTTGACTTTCTGGAGTAGATATGGCCAATGACCACAATGTTGATTTGTGTTTTCTCCTTTCCCATGATGAATTAAATCCTCTAACAAAATAAATTGGTTGAGTGTGGAGAATTAGAGAACCCAAGAACATATTCATAGTAGTGTAGGGAGTATCGAAACTCACACAAGATGAAGATTCATCCCATAATGACCATTTGTGAAAAAAATGGACTTATGTTACACAAAGAGGGTTCCAAAGATACACTGGTTTGTTCATCCATGTAGTTCATATCCAATGCATATATAATGTATTAACTGTAAAGAAATTTTCCAATCCCAACAAAAACATTTCTCCTACCATCCATTCTTGTGATCTTGAGATCAATGGTTGTAATTATATGGATATTGTAAATCCCCAGCAAGTTTCTAATCTAAGGATGTCATAAATTGTAGTTGTATTAGGTTTAGGGAAGATGTATCAAAATGTTGAGGCTCTATGGTGCAAACCCTGCATCTTTCAATGCACTCAATGGTATTGGCATTAAAATCGCCATTTCCCTTCCCAATGATAAAATCTACTATGTCTCTTATTTCCTTCCAAGAACCAATGCTTATAAGGTCTAGGAGAATGAGGTCTCCTATGTTTCCAACACTTAGATTATGGCCATAGTTGTGGGAAATGAATTTTCCATTAACCCCAATAACATCACTAGAAATAAATGAGTAGGAAAGAATAAGGAAGGTGATAGGTCATGAGGTTATCAAAATAACAACTTGCTCTGATACCATTGTCAGACAAATAATTGAATAACTCCACAAATTGAAATTTTGTATTGAAGTAAGAAAAATATATATACAAACATATGAAATTTTATTTCATCTTTCCATAGGTTGGATGGTTGTTCCTATTCAACTAAGACTCTTCATTCTCTCCTAGATTAAATATTTATAATAATATTTACAGTACCATAATCCCAAGGATGAGGTATTTGACAAAAAATGTTTGTAAAGAAACACATGTTTTCATGTGTTTCCATCTTGTCTCCCTATGGGTACGTTAAAGGTATGTAGAGTGGGTACTTGTTAGATGTGAAATTTAATTACACATCCAATTACTACCTACAGTTAAAGTTTGAGTAAATATATAAGGAGATAAGTTGAAAGTACGATTAAAAAAGTATTTTTCTTTATTTCCCTCCAAAAACATTTACCCTTATGGTTGACATCATCATCTTGAACCCTATGCATTCTTTTAAAGTCGATGTTGATAGCAAATTTTTTTTTTTGAGGCACATTTTTTACCTTAAAATTTCTCTAATGAGCGGGAATCACCATCCATGTAGGATAATGCAAAATTGGGCCATTGGTATGCTTGGAGAGATGTAGGATATTTAAGGTTGCCAAAAATGGAAATGGGGTCATAGAACTAGAGATAGAAATAGTTATCACCCTTATAGAGATAGAGATCATAGTCCCCCTATACTACCACCAAAGGTGAGTTCTAATATAGACTAGCTAGAGAAACTAGGAGTGTAAGTTCCACCAAAATAAAATCCAAAATTAGGGATGAACATACCCCAATAGGTATCCTAAAAATGGGGTTATCCCCACTTCCTACATATATGTTATATGTTGGGAGGTTACCACCACAAAAATAAAATACAATTCTATGAGAAACCATGCCCCCATATGGAAAAATAGAAGGAATATTGCTAGCACTACTAATGGGTTATCCAAATCAACAATGGTGTTGCTAAGAGGAACACTAATAGTGGGATTGACCCCATCCATCGTCATCCCAATGGGGGTTTAGGTGCATGTTGTGATCATAACAACCCCCCTTTACTTTTACTTTTACAAGTGAAAAGAAAGGGACCCCCTACTAAAATTTCAATCCTATTGCCTAATCCTCTACCGCTTGAGCCTAATGTTATCCATTTTCCTACTTTGAAGGAGTTGGGGGATTTATATTTATGGATGATTTTCTTTGATGGGTGAGGATTATTCCTCTTGATCTAATGATTTCAACTTTCTTCATGATGTTTATTGGACTGTTATATTAGTTGAAATTTGTATGATGGACTTGACACATTGTTTTTAGACCTTTTGTTGATTCTGAAGTGCTTGATGATCATATGTGGTAGCATGGATTGATGTTCTATTGCATGTCTTGGATGAGGTTGTGGTTGATTATCCGTTGATTGAATAATTCAAGTTATGCATCCTCTTTCTAACATGTTATGTTTCATGACTTCATACTTATGCTCTCACATATGGATCATGCTCTTGTTTTTCGAATTAACATATGTATTCTTAAGACACTCATCTACATTCATCAAGATATTGTTTAATAAACCTAACACTCTCTTATAACTTTGTTAAAGGTAGGGAATATATTTTTTATTGTATTGGCTAGTATTCTTTTGATTGCATGGATGATCTCATTCTTTTTTTTTGCAAGAGCAGGTTTGTAGAGTCACTTTGTTCTCATGACCGCTCCATCCTTGAGTGGACTATGGGGAATATATTGATCATTTTATAGAACCTTGACTTTCATCCTTACCAAGATTCATCTTTTCCTATTTCCCTGAGGTCCTGAGATTCCAAGGCTATTGGATCCACCTTCCCTACAGACCTATGCCCAAGCCTATTCGGATTGATCTTTGTCGATTTCTTGATTTGGCCTTCCCTCTCTCAAAAAACCTAGGCCCAAGGCATGTTAGGTTTTATCCTTATTTTCCTATATTATTTCCTCTAACCAAAAGTCATAGCTGGTTTCTTATCATCGAGAGATTTCCAATGACTGTAACCATACTTAAATCTGAGTTATGGATTGAAAGTTATGGCATCCCAAATTTTATTAAGTATTCACTCACATTTCCACTTCACTTCCACATGGAATCCTCGTGGTTCCCTATCACTTGTGCCATCCTACGTGGTATCAACAAGGTGGTGACATGTCACCCATTACCTATCGTCATATTCATTGGGATCTACCTACTTCATGTCCTATGATTAAATTCCCCGACGATGCATCCTTCTCCCTAGAACTTGGGAACTCCTAACTCCATATTCAACAATGAAACTCTCATATGATAGATTCAATGGCTCTCGGAAGCCAGAGATCAATGGTCCTTATCTCCTCGACGAATCGAGCTAGATGAAAGTTAACCATCCCCATCCTTTCTCAACTTCCATGCTCGCATCCTTAGACACATGGCACTGTCATGACCTACCACCCATCCTTCCTCGTCATTAGTGATCCCTCATCATTAGGAAATTCCTTGTAACCTTTCTCTTTCTATCCAGGCCTTTGATTGTCATTCCCTGACAATGACCTTTCCCTAAATGAATGAGCCAGATATTCTTTCTTTCCATATCAATAGTTGTCAGTGGCTCTTAATATTTCTTATCCTCAATGATCCTTCATTGTCAGTGATCCCTCGTCATTGACGATACTTCATTATCGACGATCATTCATTGTCAATGATCCCTCATTGTCGGTGATCTCTTTTTATCGACACTCCTCACCAACCTTCCTTTCCTCGATAATGACACTTCTATATCTTACGGTGCATATCTCGTTCTCATCACCTCCACGGAATCAACGGTCCTCAGGCCTTCTTGTCATCAGAACCCCATCATTTGGACACTCTAATATCCTTCCCCCTTGACCAACAATTAAGATTCAATGCCATGGCCTCCACTTTTAATGAACCACTCTAATCACATGCAATCATAAGCCACCACATGTCACCCCTCAGGACATGCTAACTACCATGTTGGCATCATAGGAAACCTGACTCGTGGAACCCATACTTGTCTAAATACCTCTAATTTTTCTCATTTTGTAATTATATTCAAATCATTTTATTCTATTTATTTTTATGTATTTTGTAAATATCTCTATAAATGTTTGATTTTGATTTTGTATATTTATTTATTTTCTTTATTTTAATATATATATATATATATATGAAATATTTTTTTGTATATTTTATTTGTTTCATTGTATATTATTTTATTTTATTTTAATTAATTTCATTATTTTATTCTTTGTAAATTATTTTTATTTTATTTTACACATAAAATAATTCACACTAAATAAACAAATCCTGTAACTAAGACTTAAGATGTAATGTATTTTTTACATATTTTCATTTTTAATTTAAATATTCTTTATCTCCATTTTCATTCCTTTTTATTTATTTTATTCTTATTTATTAAAATTTCCTAATGTGTACATATTTTTAATCTTTTTATATTTTCTGTTTTACTCCTATTTTCTAGGCGTCCGTATAATATAGGGATTTCTTAATTTTCTTGGAATTTCCTATATTATAGGGATTTATGGACTTTTTTTTTTTAACTTGTTTTTGAAATTCCCATTAATCCTGAAATACATTGAAAATTATAATATTTTTCTCGAAATTTTAAAAAATGACAAAATAATAATAATAATAATAATAAACATGCAAAAAGGGGGCTTAATCCAATGTTGCATGAGGAGATTAAATAATATAAAAAATTAATTCAATAAAAAATAAATAAAAATAATTAATAATAAAAATAAAAATAATAACCCTCGGATGGGGTACCACCTGGACAAAGTCTGAGGACACTTGGAACCGAGAAGCCAGGGGAGTTATTAACCCTGGCCACCATCCTAGATACATTAATTCCCCCATGTCTTACACAATGAGGAGAGTAATGGGAGTGTACCTGGCTAGACTAGTTGGGTTAATGGCTGCATGAGCAAGCCAGACTAGGCGTACCAGGACCAGGTTGGTTGTCAACTCGACTTCAATGGTGATAAGGGTTGTCAACTTAGGATTCAATGGAAATAAGGGATGTAAAAGGGTCTTTTTCATGGTGTAATATTGCATTATTCATCCACCTTGGAGCATTCTCCATGTCCTTCTCCTCGACTCTCCCAAGAGTTCCAACATTGCTTCTCTCTGTGTTATTTTCCTGAGCACCATTGTCATCCTCCCTAGCTTCAATACCCTCCAATCGTCATACATGATCAGACCCCTCAATCTCTTTCTTAGCACCACTGCCTTCTCCCTCTCCCCTCAGCACCCTCTCTCAGCCTCCATTCCCGCAACCCTTCACCTCCAAACTCTCCCCAGCATGTCCAAGGAAAGAGGGAAATCCAAGAGGGTTGCTTGTTATTAAAATACCCTCTCGCATCGCAATAAGATCTCCCCCTCCCAAGTGGCTCTTATTGATCATTTTTACGATCCCTCAGCACACCAACTAGAGGTCGCAGGAGGCTCCTCATTCCGCTCCTCTTCGACTCCTTGGTGTTAGCTCGGTAAATAAGGAAGCGTCCTCCTCTTGTGCACACATCCCTCCATCCACCCCTCTTCTGCTCCATGTCCTGAGCCTAGTTAAAGAGGAGGCTCCACCTCCGTGCATGTGCCCTCCCATGTCCACTAATCTCTTCACCCCCCCAATTGTTAATCCAGGTAACCCCTACTACGACGATGGAAGTTGTATGGTGGAGGAGGAAATCCCCCCAAGATGGCAAGTGGAGGAAAATGAAGCGATAGCCAATGAGATCACCATAGAGGTAGCAAGCAAGGAAGAAGAGGAGGAACAAGCTCAACAATTTGCTAACCACCTCATGGAGGAGCACCTTCAACTCCTCTTCGAAATCAAGCAGAAACAGGACGATTATATGCATTCTTAGAGCATCCTTGGCCAAAGGATGGACATCTTGTTCGACACATTAGCATATGCTCCTATGTGCGCCAAATGCCCAACAAGCAGCTAGAGGTTCACCTCGGTCTATACAATTCATGGAAAACTAGGTTCAACAATGGAGTGAAGTCACCAAGTTATGGTTCTTTGTCAATTCCAGTTGCAGGATTAATGGTTCAGTTCACCACAACAACAGGATAGAAGATCATGCAATGTTTTCATATACTATTTATGCAGTTTTTTTAATAGTAGCTATGTCAATAGTTGGTCCTAGAGAATATCTGAATACTGTACGAACTTTTTTGTTTACGCAGATAGGTTATAGAATTTTTTGTAACCATTTTTGTTCAAATAGTGCAAGCATACAAGATGATGTGTCAATCTCAGAACATCTAAGAACCACCTGCTCTGGTTTCCCATTTATGGCAGAACATGTGGCTCATACTTGTCATTGTACAACTTACCGATGCCATTAATATAAGGATCTACTTTTATTTACAAAAACAAAATTAATAATAATAAAAATTATAAAAAATTTGAAATAAAAATAAAAATAATAATAATAATTTAAAAATATAAATATAAATATAAATATAATAAAGTATTTACTTTCCCACCACACTCCAATGGTCGGATTTCAATACACATGCCTTCCCTCCGATCATCGCACTCTGAGTTAGTGGTTGAGTTCACGAGCTCCCTCCGCCTTTTCACTTCGACCATTGAACTCGAACTCCAAAGGAATGTCCCCTGACAAACCCTCCATGCAGACAATTCCATGTGCATGGGGGTGTATTATATTCTTAGTTTTTAAATTTATTCTTTTATTCTTTTTTTGTTTTTTATTATTATTTTATTTTATTTCACAATTTTTTTATTTGTTTTATTTTTTTTGTTTATAACATTATTCATTTATTTAATATTTATTATTATTTTTATTATTATTTTGTTATTTAATTTAATTTTTAGTTTTTCATGAATTTATAATTTCTCGCAAATAAAATAAACAACAAACTTGAATTGACCTAATGGTTAAAGACGTATGATTCTTCCTTAGAGGTCATGGGTTCAAGTCCAGCAGGGGTAGGATAATTGTTATTATTTTATTGGTTTTAACCTTGGTAGTTTTTGTTTTTTTGATAGTGGAGGGAAATTAGTTTATTTTTCTTTAATTTTTTACATGAGATTAGGCTAATCAATTTCTCCTTAGTTTTCGTTAATAATTGTAAATAGATGTAAAACTAATGTGAATATTTTCCTATTTTCACTTTTTTTTTTTAATTATTTTTTTTAAATTATTTTCCTAATGTTAAAAGAATAAAAAACAAAAAATAAAAATAAAAAGGGAAAATTAGAGAAAATCATGTTGCAAGTCATGGGTCTCATGTCGCATGGGTGTCAAATCAAATTTCCCATAGTAGTTAAGCCATCTCATCGTTAAATGTGGCTCTATTATGCAGGTGGAGTTTTTATTTTGCAGGCTCAAGGAACAATGGTCCAGCTTAACCCACGGGCTTGATTAATAGATGTTGAGTGACGATTTTTAAAAGGACATAACATTTTTTATAGGTCTCAGAATGATGCATGTGATACCTCATTGGGAATATATTAGATAGGGGAATGCAATGGTATAGGTCTCTAGGCCTAACAACTTACACAAGATATCAAAAAATGTGAAAAACTAGCAGATCATGAATTTGGGGGAAAATTGTTCATACCAACTTCAAACAGTCATACTTGGAGCTATGGGCAATGAAATCAAACCCAAGAGGACTTGATGGAAAAATGGAATAGGGAAGAACCGGATAGAATAGCAATTTATAGCATATTGAGAGAGAAAAAGGTCCAAATATGAAAATCATAGAATAAACCTCAATCTGATTGAAGAACCAGCTATGAAGACTTCAAGAAGTCATATCTCAAGATAAAAGCAGCAAAATTGAGCCAGCGATAGCTCAATGGAAATATGATATAGAGAAAAATCCATAAGGATCCTAATCAGTAGGTAGAAGCCAAAACTTCGCGGTAACTGTCGAGGAATAAAAGATAATGCAAATGGACAGAGGCAATGATTGTTTTTAAATGAATATCATTTGTAAACTGTCTGAGGACAAAAATAATGACTCATGAGTCTGTTTAGTTTCTCTTTGTAACGCTCACATGTTCATTTTCTAAATGTGAGAAAAGTAATGGAAAGAAAATGAAATGAACAATCATGAGAATTGAAGGGACACTCTCTTGTCTTATAAAAGATAACTCATAGCATAAAGGATGGACTTTTTCCCTTTGTAACAAAGGATGGTAATTTTACTTCCGAGTAATAAAGAGCATAAGACATTTCTAAAGTCATAATTGTTTGCAAATTCTTGTGGGACTATTCTACACTTGTATTTGTGGTTTAATTTTTCTGGGTATTGATCATGTGAACTATTTATGTTCTTAGTATCTAGAATCCTTATGTTGTTGTGATTTCTTATGAGTGCGGGGATGATACTACAAATTACCTTTTTAACTATTTGGGAGAATTTTTATAGTATCATTGTTATAACATGTTGTTGGCTATCATGAACTATTTATTCTATCAAAGTATCATTTTAAGTTGTGCTCATCTTCTAGTTTTTCTCCTAGGATAGGTTTAAATTAGTTAGATTAGATTAGTTACATTTTAGTTTAATTAGGATTATGATTAATTATAACTCTTTGGTGGTTAGTTCATTGTATTAACCCTTTTATTTCTTTTAATTTTGAGAGACAGTGAGGCCCGTAAACTCACTGGAGATGCTACACCAAACGAGATTAAGTCTGATTGGGACCTATCATCAAGCGTTTTCCCTTATCTGCTTGATAGGCCATTCAGACCTGTCAACAAAAATGGTGCTAGAAAGAGGATAGATAACAAGTTGAGCCTATGGAGTCATGTGCATTAATATTTTGTTTTAATTTACTAATGGCTCCATCCCAAATCCTTTTATGGAGGTGTTTTTATGGCGTCATACCTCCCAAACCTCCTAGAAAGATTTTACATTTATTTTCACAACTTAGCTTTGATGGCGAGAGTGAAATCTCTGCATATAAACATGTTTTAAATTTTTGGAAAATTATTTGTACTCAGAATAGTACTGATGGAGATACCATTTTCAGGTTGTTCTCTCTCACTTTTGTAGGCCAGGTTAAGAGTTGGTGTGAGACTTTGTCGACGACCTATATTCACACATGGGAACAATTCATGAGTGAAATTTTTCATACTTTTGAGAATTATGATTATGATAATTTGTGTGCAGATATATCAGAGCTTAGGAGGCATGCATATGAGTCTCTTAAATATTTTGTTATATCAGATTTACTCATATTTGTTGTAGATTTCCTTTGGAGGATAACCCCTCTAATAGTGATTTGATTTCCTATTTAGTTTCTCTTACTAATGAAATAGGCCATCTAGTGGATGAAGAAACTAAATCATATTTTAATTTTTCCTCACAGGTTGATTTGTATTTAAATAAAAATGTTTAAATTGCTAATGGTTTAGATGCACTTCACATGTCTTGATCTTTCTTTACTATGGGAGATGTATATGATAAAGAAAAATAATTTTTGGAAGAGACATGTATATATTCTCACCACTCCATTCCCCCTTTCTTTCCTTGTGACAAAAAATAGGTCTCTTGTGTAAATTCAAGTTCAACTTTTTATGTAGTTGACCAAGAGAAGGATTTTTCTATTGATAATGGGACACTTCGGGTCACACTGATGGTTATGTCAAGTTCTCATTACCCTCTCTCATATTTTTCATCACAAGGAATGCAAGATAAATCTATGGAGTGAAATTTAATGTTGATCACTTTGTCAATGAAGAAAATATGGACACTCGTGAAATTAATTCTTCCTCACCCATGGATAATTTGAAATCAATTCCTCTTGATTCGAATGGTCTTGTTGTTACAAATTCTCTTGATATAACTAACATAGAGCAAGAATGTTTTCCTATTGTTGATGGATCATTTATTAAGATTTATTTTTATGACAATTCTTTTCATTTTCTCCTCTCTTCATTTTTTAGATCCTCATGTTGTGCAAGAGCAAGACAACCATAATGATATTCTCACTTCAGGAAAATAAATCAACATACAAGACATACCTCTTTTATCACAACAATATACCTTTTTCTTGGATGAGGAAAACCATCTCGAGGAAGTACGTGTTCATTGTGAAACCATTACTAGTATGCATCCCACCAATTCACAATCATCCAACGATGTTTTTAAAAAGGAGGAACTACCATTTAGGGAGTCACTTTATAAAAAAAAAAATTGTTTTAGATAGGACTTTAATTCTCTTAATTCTTCCACTTATTATTATTTGTATCCTGATCTCTTTAATGGTTTGACTTTGCAAGAAACCACCCACCATCTGATTCAAATAAACTCAATAGGAATTACGCCTATTGAAGTACTTGATGGTGGTGAGGCGCATATGGAAGATAGAGAGGACAAAGCCTCTTCCCATGAACTAATAACAATTATTCCTCATCAACCTTCTTTGTGGGATGAAGGGAATTATGTAGAAAATGTGTATCAAAAGATGTCCTCTTCTTCCTCTTATTCATTTATAATAAAGGGAAAATTTTCTTATTCAAGTATCCCTTTTCTTGATATTGTTGATACTAGTGGATCTGACCAATGTTTTGTAGATATCTCTCATACTATGGTTGGTCCTAGCCCATGCATATCATTTGGTATCATTAGTTTATCTCAATTCGATGATTACTTGAAGTATGAGTCCAAGGAAGATTGCCAAGATAATGAGGCACTTCGATCTATGCCAATGGTTATGTCAGGACCTTATTCTTTTGGATTGTCTTCAGGGATAAACAACTTTATTAACATGAAGATTCTCTCACCGAGCACACTTTACACAAATTCTATGCATGATTCTCATTCAGTATGTTTCTTTCCCCTGAAATTCCTCCATAAATTCTATAGTAGTAGTGCAATATCTCATGATGAAATTGAAGCATGGTTGGAGAGATCCTTCTTATATAGATTTCCCATGATTTGTCACTATCACATTTCTAATATAGTGGATAGAGTTTATCATGTTTTATTTTTTCTTATCTTTACTCTATTTTTATTCCAAATGTTGTTACTGATATTTCGTCCTAAACATATGTTTGTAGACATGGGATTACTTGGATGGCCACATTGAAATTATGACTTACATGTAGTTAATTTTTTAGCCATTGTAGCATAGAGTAGGAGTAGGGTAGAATAGACTAGTGTCTTTCCTTTGCATAGTTTAGCTTTGTTTTCTAGTTTTTGTTTTAATTAGTTTTGTGTTTGCATTCTCTTTTCATTACTATTGGTTAATCAATAAATAAATTCTTAGCAAAGTTTCAAAGAAATAGAAGGATTTCCCACTAAATTTTTTCTTGGATTGATTTTGAGTTTAATTTTGATGTGGGGAAAACTTACTTCATTTCATTCTCGAATTTTTCTATGTGTTGGGCAATTCTCATATCACTGATTATTATGCATGATCAACATGTCAAATCGTTTTCAATGCATTGTGGCATCTTGCTAGTGGGGTATTTTAAATTAAGACATTATCCATTCCCTCTTGTAATGAAAATGAACACTCAGATTTATCATATATTCACATCTACATGACTCTAATTGGAAAAGTTTGTTTGAATGATATTTTTTTTAAGTTATGATTTTGATGTCCCATACACATTGAATTTAAATTATGAGTATTTAAATTCTTCCCATATGAAATTCAAGCCACTTCAAATCCTTGTAATTTCCTTAGATTATTATATTTCCTCTGGTTTGGAGTTATCCAAATCATTTATTTCGCATTCACTCTTTTCTTGGATCACTTTCATCCAACATGAATTTTATGCATATACTTTTTTAGCATAAAGAACTTGGTTGATTTTTTATTCCGTTTGAATTATTTTTCATTATCACTTTTAGTTTTAATTTTTTACCATTGGTTGCACATATCTTATGCTCTATTCAATTTTTTTTTCAACAAGGATTTTCATTTATTATCTTGCAGTTCTCTTCACCGAACTTTCCTTTCATACACATCAATGAGAGATATTCATTTACACTATCTAGATGCATTTTTGACAATTATGGACATCATGGCTATTTAAATCTCTCCGTTGATATCTTTTTCATAAATTACTTGGGAGCCAATATTTTTTGGTATGTTTAGAAGATAAATGCAACTGAATACTTATGTTCTTTTTTGTTTTAAATTTGATTGACTTGGATTTCAGGAACAAGACTTTGTTTCCAGAGATCCAAATCTCACAACAATCATGACACTAAAGTCTTTTGGTAAAAGAAATTTTGAGGGAAAGCACATACTGCTCATATCTCAGTAAGAAGGATGTGATATTTGATTGAATGGACAATTAATGAATACTTGATAACTGCATTGGCCTTCACACAAGGTTTTATGAAAACCAACTTAGTTTAAGTTTACATTAGCTTAGCATGCTCTTCTTAGGTTTAGTTTTAATTTTGGTCTTTATTTTTCTTTTTTAGTTTAATTTCATTTCAATAAGTCACTAATTGACAGGGGGATTTCTTCCCAAACTGTCTATGAGCTCATCACACCATTCTCTGTTGTATGTAGGATGGGGAAATGGCTTGCACAATCAACAACTTTGAATTTTTTTTCTTGAAATGAAGGCAACTTAGGGAAGTGTTAATCTAAACTTGGTTGCCCAAATTTATTTCAACATTTTTTATAAACCAAGGTTGTCACCAACTCAATCATTGATCATAAATATATTCACATTCATTTATTCTCTTATTGTTTTCTGATCCATTTGGTGTTTGGATTCATTTTAATGACTATTTTGATATCCTCCATAGCTTTAATATCTCTTTGCATTATTAGAATGAATATTTGGTATTAATGATTATCTTTTGTGGCAAAGAGAAAATGGCACTTTGTTGAGAAATGTAATTTATGTTATTGGAAAATTTAGTGTCTTGAAAATTACAAAGGAATTGCTTATGTCAAGAAATATTGAGAGCATATGGGCTTATGGAATATTTCATGAAATTGGTTTTCAAAAATCTACTTTGATTGAGAATCTAAATTAACCCATGTTGCTTAATTATCGAAATTGTTTTGTCGCACTAAATGAAAAGAAAATCATATGTGACAATTGGATTTGAGAATTTTGTTGCAAATATTTTTCATTAGATAATCAATTCTCGTACTCTTGTTTGTTTTCATTAGATAATTTTTCATTGGGCTTGATATTAATTGGATAAATTTTCTTGATTGTTGATTTCCCTTAGCTTACTATCAACTTTCCAGTGAAAACACTTCTTTTGTTTCTACTACCATATCTATTAATCATTGTTGTTTTCTCTTCTTATATTTTTTCATCTATTTTTCATCCTTTTGATGACTAACATTCTAGCTTTAGATTTCCTTTTAATTTAGTTTTATTTTAATGAATTCACTTATGATTTCATTTTTTATTTCAGTTTATACAAATCCCTCCCATATTTTGATTTGAATACTAGTATTTCCCCGAGCTAATTTGATTCTTAGTCTACCTTGAGGATTTCTCTTTAAATTTGACTGAGGGGTTGGTCCAATTCTAGTCACATACTGAAGAATTTTTTTACAAATCTATACGATGTGTGGGCTATTTTATCTGAATGAACATTTATGAAGTTCTTATCTATAGGTATGTATTGATATTTTGATGGAACACATGTTCCTTCTAAGTGTACCATAATAACCCATAAGTATAGGAAAGTGTTTATCCACTCTTTTCTTTGAGCTCCATCCACTCACATTAATAATATGGAAAATACTATGATGGGTTTTGGGGAAACCCATGTGTTAAAATAAAATGCAGAACATCTACTTATAGAATCAAATCAATTCTTGTATCACCCCACTTCCTTCACACCTAATGTGCATATGCATATTTATATCTAAAATCTAAAGGGGTGGACATTTTCTAAAATAAAAAGGAAGTTGAAATAAATATTAATAGTGTGGGAAGTACAATTAAACCCGTCAGGGCTATGGGCATCTTCTAGAAGTGGGGCTATTCTTGTATGGTATCGAGGAATTTTCATCGGGGCTATGGATGATTAATGGAAGCGAAGCAATGCCGGGAAAAGTGAGATGAGGAAGACACTTATATAGATGTTTTCTTGTTAATAAAAGTGAAAACCAATGGTTGAACCAAAACTAATCTAAAGTGTGCAGCCAGTAAAAGAACTTGTCTCATTAATTAGCTCTTTGAAAAGGGTGTGTTAGATTACAAGTACTGTAAATATTCGGTTATATCTTTTAAAATTTTGGTGTCATTGTGGTACCCATGACTTTTGAAAAAATTTATGTAGTTTGTTGAACTTATCTTTGAAATTCATATATGAAGTACAAGCCCTAGATTTCTATTGACATAGATAATTGATTCTTCCATTGTGTCGCCATTTGTTGTGACCGCAATAACCCCACTTTACTTTTTCTTTTAAAAGTGAAAGGAAAAGGACCCCCTACTAAAATTTCAATCCCATTACCTAAACCTCTACCGCTTGAGCCTAATGTGATCCATTTTCCTACTTTGAGGGAGCTGGGGGTTTTATCTTGATGGATGATTGTCTTTGATGAGTGTTGATTACTCCTCTCGATCTGATGGTTTCACATTTCTTCATGATGCTTATTGGATTGTTATATTTCTTGACATTTGTATGATGGACTTGACATGATGTCTTCAAAACTTTTATTGATTTCGCAGTGCTTGATGTTCATATGTGGTTGCATGGATTGATGTTCTATTGCATGTCTTGGATGAGGTTGTGGCTGATTATTTTTTGATTGACTAATTCAAATTCTACATCCTCTTGCGAACATGTTATGTTTCATCACTTCATACTTATGCTCCCGCATAAGGATCATTCTCTTCTATTTCAAATTAGCATATGTAGTCTTAAAAAACTCATCTGCAGTCACCACACAATTGTTCAATAAACCTAACACTCTCTTATAAGTTGGTTAAAGGTAGTGAATACATTTTTTATTGTATTGTCTAGTCTTCTTTTGATTGCATGGATGATTTCATTCTTTTTTCTTTTGCAGGAGAAGGTTTACAGAACCACTTTGTTTGTATGACCGCTCTAGCCTTGAGAGGCCTGTGGGGAATCTGTTGATCCTTTCCTAGAACCTTAACTTTCATCCTTACCGAGATTCCTCTTTTCTTGTTTCCCTGAGGTCATGAGATTCCAAGGCTATTGGATCCACCTTCCCTACATACCTATCCATAATCCTCTTCGTATTGATTATTTTTGAGTTCTTCTTTTGGCCTTCCCTCTCTCAAAAAACCTAGGCCCAAATCCTATTGGGTTTTTTTCCTTCTTTTCATCTATTATTTCCACTAAACAAATCTCATTGTTGGATTCTCGAGGGATTTCCAACGACTATAACCATACTTAAATCCAAGTTTTGGATTGAAATTTATGGCATCCCAAAGTTTCCTAAGTCTTCACTCACCTTTCCACCTCACTGCCACATGGAATCCACATGGTTCCCTCTCAATTCTTCCATCCAACGTGGTACCTACATGGTGTTGATGTGGAACCCATTATCTGACCTCATCGTTGTCGGGATCTACCTATTTCATGTCCTCCCAATACTCTGATTACATTCCTCGATGACGACATTGTTGAGATTTCTCATCACCGGATTCTCCTTCTCCCTAGAACTTGGGTTCTCTTGACTCAATCTCTGATGACGATGGTCTCCTCTGATAAATCCAACAACTCTTGCCAGTTAGAGATCAATGGTCCCTATCTCCTCAGAAACTCGACTTAGTCGACATTTAACCACACCCAACCTCGATCAACTTCCATGTTGGCATCATTAGACACATGGAACTGCCATGAAATTCCACCCATCCTTCCTCTTCGTTGGAGATCCCTCGTCGTCAAGCACCTCCTCATAACCTTTCTCATTCTATCCTGACCTTCGATCACCATTTCCCGATAATGACCCTTCCCTAAACGAATGACCAAGATATACTTGCTCACCATATCAATAGTTTTCAGTGGCTCTTACTCTTCCTTATCATTGACGATCCTTCATTTTTAGTGATCCCTCATCGTCGATGATCCTTCATTTTCGGTGATCCTTCATTGTTAGTGATCCCTCATCGTTGACAATCTCTTGTCATCAACACTCCTCAACAACCTTCCTTTCCCCGATGATGACACTTCTAGATCTCATAGTCCATATCTCATTGTCATCGCCTTTGAGGAATCAATGGTCCTCGGGCCTCCTTGTCATCAGAACCCCATCACTTAGACACTTTGATAGCCTTCCCCCTTGACCAATGGTTACTATTCAGTGCCATGGCCTCAACTTTCAACGACCCACTCTAATACCATGCAATCATAAGTTGCTACATGTCACCCCTTAAGACACGCTAATTGCCACACTAACATCCTAGGAACTCTGACCCATGGAACCCCAACTTGTCTAAATACCTCTAATTTTTCCCATTTTGTGATTATATTAATATCATTTTATTCTATTTATTTTTCTGTATTTTGTAAATATTTCTATAAATGTTTGATTTTGATTTTGTATATTTATTTTATTTTATTTATTTTATTTTATTTTGTTTTTGTTGTTTTGTAAATATTTTTATTTATATTTTATTTGTTTCATTATATATTATTTTATTTTAATTTAATTAATTTCATTATTTTATTCTTTGTAAATTATTTTTGTTTCTTTTACACGGATAAAATAATTCACATTAAATAAACAAATCATGTAACTAAGATTTAGGATGTAATGTGTTTTTTTACATATATTCATTTTTAATTTAAATATTCTATATCTTGGTTCCATATTTTTTTTTTTTATTCATTCATTCATTCATTGTATTTTGTAAATATTTCTATAAATGTTTGATTTTGATTTTGTATATTTATTTTATTTTATTTATTTTAATTTATTTTTTTATTTAATTTTTATTGTTTTGTAAATATTTGTATTTATATTTTATTTGTTTCATTATATATTATTTTATTTTATTTTAATTAATTTAATTATTTTATTCTTTGTAAATTATTTTTGTTTCCTTTTTTACACTAATAAAATAATTCAAACTAAATAAACAAATCATGTAACTAAGACTTAGGATGTAATGTGTTTTTTACATATATTTATTTTTAATTTAAATATTATATATCGTCACTTTGGTTCCATTTTATTTTTTTTTTATTTTTTATTCAAATTTCCTAATGTATAAATATTTTTAATCTTTTTAAGTTTTCTCTTTTATTCCTATTTTCTAGGTTTTCCTATAATATAGGGATTTCTTATTTGCTAGGAATTTTCTACAAAATATGAATTTATAGAAATGTGTTTTTTTAACTTGTTTTTCAAATTCCCATTAATCTGGAAATATATTGAATTAAATAATATAAAAAAATAATAAATAAACAAAAATAATAATAATAAAGAAAAAAAAACAATAAAAAAAATTTAAAATTAAAATAATGAAATAATAAAAAATAATAGATAAAATTTAAAAATATAATAAAGTATTTGCTCCCCCATAGCACTTTGGTGGTTGAAGTTCAATACCCATGCCTTACCTTTACCCTTCGACTTCGACCACCGCACTCCTAACCGCCTTGTCACTGAATCATGTGCCGTGACAAACCCTCCATGCATGCATTTCCACGTGCATGAGGTGTGTATGATGTGCTTTTTTTTTTAATTTATTTTTTAGTTACTTTTTTTTAGAATTTATTTTTGATTTATTTATTTATTTGTTTATTCATTTATTTAATATTTTTATTATTAATTATTTATTTTTATTTAATTTTGATTAATTTCTTTTATTGTTTATTTATTTATTTTTATTATTATTTTATTTATTTTATTTTAACATTTTATTTGATTTTTAGTTTTTCATGAATTAATAATTTCTCTCAAATAAGATAAATAACAAACTTGAATTAACTTAATGGTTAAATATATATCATTCTTCCTTAGAGGTTATTCGTTCAAGTCAAGTCGAGCAGGGGTTGGATAATTGTTATTATTTTATTAGTTTTAACCTTGGTAGTTTTTATTTATTCATTAGTGGGGGGCAATTAGATTATTTTGCTTTATTGTTTTACATGAGATTAGGGTAATCAAATTCTCAGTTTTTGTTAATAATTGTAAATAAATGTAAAAATGATGTAAATATTTGTCTATTTTCACTTATTTGTTATTACTATTATTATTATTTTTTAATTATTTCCCTAATGTTAAAAGACTAAAAACAAAAAAATAAATAAAAAGGGAAAATTAGAGAAAATTATGTTGCAAGCCATGGGTCCCATGCCACCTGGGTGTCAAACCAAACTTCCCATAGGGGTTCATCCTTCTCATCGCTAAATGTGGATCTATTATGTAGTTGGATTTTTTCTTTTGCAGACTCAAGTATCAATGGTCCAGATTAACCCACGGGCTTGATCAATGGTTGTTAAGTGACAATTTTTAAAAAGCCATAGATTTGTGTAGTGTCAAAATGAGGGCTAGGATATCTCGTTGGGAAGGTATCAGAAATAGAAATACAGTGGTATAGGTATCGAGGTCAAATATATAAAAGGAGGAATAAAAAAAATGTGAAAAACACTAGACGCAGGAGGGGATTGTTCATACCAATTTCAAACAATCCTATTTGGGCCTATGGGTGAAGAAATCAATCCCAAGAGGTCTCAATGGAAATTTTGAGTAGAGAAGAACAAGTTGGGATAGCATGTTCTATGAGATTGAGAGAAAAAAATGTCAAAAAATGGAAAACACAGACACAACTTGAATCTGACTAAAGAATCGACTATAAAGACTTCAATAAGTCATATATCAAGTTACAAGCAATGGAATTGAGCCAAAGATATCTCAATGAAAATTTGATATAGAGGAGAAGAATTCAGAAGGATGCTAATCAACATGCAGAAGCAAGAAATACCCATAAACTATCAAGGAAAAAAAGATAACACAAATGGATAGAGACAATGATTTTTTTTAAACTAATATCATTTGTAAACCATCTGAGGACGAAAATAACGACTCGTGAGTATGTTTGGCTTCTCTTTGTAACACTCACATGTTCATTTTTTGAAATGTGAGAAAAGAAATGGAAAGAAAATGAAATGAACAGTCATGAGAATTGAAGGGTCACTCTCTTGTCTTATAAAAGAGAACTCATAGCATAGAGGATGGATTTTTTCCCTTTGTAACAAACGATGGTACTTTTAATTCTAATTAATAAATAGAAAAAGACATTTCTAAATTCATAATTGTTTGCAAATGCTTGTGGGACTATTCTACACTTTTATTTGTGGTTTACATTTTCTGGGTATTGGTCATCTAAACTATTTTTGTGCTTAGTATATAGAATCCTTATGTTGTGATTTCTTATGAGTGTAGGGATGATGCTACAAATTTCCTTTTCAACTATTTGGGAGAATTTATGTAGTATCATTGGTATAACATGATGTTGGTTTCCATGAACTAATTATATTGTCAAAGTATCATTTTAAGTTGTTATCATCTTCTGGTTTTGATCTCGGGATAGGTTATAATTAATTAGATTAGATTAGTTATATTTTAGTTTAATTAGCCTTAGGATTAATTATAACTCTTTGGGGGGAAGTCTGTTGTCTTTCCCATTTTATTTATTTTAATTTTGAGCAACAGTGAGGCCCATAAATGTGCCAGAAACACTACACCAAATGAGAGTAAGTATGATTGGGACCTGCCATCGGGTGTTTTACCTCATATACTTGATAGGCCATTCAGACCTATCAAGAATGCCCCGAGAATATATACTAGATGTGATATAACTTCACCTCTTTATTCCCACAGAACCTACATAATTTTTCTTACCAAATAAGGGATTAATAAAACTATTCATAAAAGTAGTCATATTTTATGGTCGGTATAGTCTCATCTGAACTACCAATGACGACAATGGATCAATGAAAGGAGGCTTAAAATTAGATCGAGACTATTTAATATCCTTAATCTCTATGGAAGATCCATCAAAATATAGAGGAGGTTTAGTTATGCTTGGTACAACAAGTTTTCCATTCCAATCCCTTCGATATTCGAGTAAGTCTGATTGGGACCTGCCATCGGGTGTTTTACCTCATCTACTTGATAGGCCATTCAAACCTATCAACAATGCCAGGGGCATATATACTATATGTGATATCACTTCCTCCCTTTATCACCAAGGAATCTACAAAATTTGTCTTCCCAAATAAGGGATTAAGAAAACTATTCATGAAAGTAGTCATATTTTATGGTCGATATAGTCTCACCTGAACTACCAATGATGACAATGGATCAACAATAGGAGGATTAAAATTATATGGATTCTATTTAATATCCTTAATCTCTAGGGAATAGCCATCAAAATATAGAGGAGTTTTAGTTTCGCTTGGTACAACAAGTTTTCCATTCCAATCCCTTCGATATCCATCCCTAGAAAATTCTTCATAATTGTAACAACTAGGGTTTACCATTTCAAACTTATCCACAAGATGACTAATTAGAGTTGTCGTAGACCTTATTCTCCTTTGTAATGATTATGGGGTTCCAATAGATCCAATATGTGACTTTTTAGAGGTGACTCAGTAGTCTTAAGAGGAAGAACTTGAATCATATTGGATTGACAAGGAAACTGTTAATCCACCTTAAGACTTGGAAACGAAGTGAAGAATAAAAAATACCAACCACCAAGTACTTAAGGTAATCTACACATAAAAAACAATTATCACTCACTAAAAAAATTATTAATATGACAAGAAGCAAGCCTATTTCTTCAAAATTTATCCCAAGGTGTTCATCTCCCAATGTTCAACTAGTAAGAAGTTGAAAGGGGTCTTTCCAAAAATCATCCTAGGGTGATTAAGTCCTAAGCCTAACCAATGGATATGTGAGAGACAATTATGTAACACTCACACAACAATTATCCAAGGTCAAAGTACCCTAGTGAAGATGGGCACACTCTAGGTGAGATGATGAGGTTGTTATGCATTTTTCTGAAGTACCACAAGTACTTCCCATTAGTAGTGACATGTGAAAATAAACTATGGTTGCCAGTTTGTGATTGGTAAAAGGGTGACATAGTTGTGGGTCAAGTGTTTGCCTTGGGTAGGAAGTAAAATACTTCACCATGCACCCAAAATTCTAGATAATAAGTGTCACCATGAGGACTTTCCAATTCTACAAAAGTTTCCTATCATATATAGCCTACTAAACAACAAAGAGGGGATAATATATACACTTTCCTAACTTGGCCTCATGCTTGACACACATGTTAGGTGTGATTTCCCGATAAGTGCCTTTCGCTAGTAATGAATTTTTCACTCTTTAGTGGTCATAATTTCACTTTGTGTGGACTTGAGGAATTAACTCTCTAACCTACACTAAGGCCCTCAATTCCTAGACTATTATTGATGTTTTCTAAAAATAAAAATCCTAGCTAGATTACCATTTCTTTAAATTAGGTTGGTGTTACTCAGGGTTTGTGGAAATGAAACCTGTGGTGTTTTTAGAGACAATAATCAAAGAAGGAAATGTGAAGAATTTACTCATGCACACTTCATTTTCAATGAAAAGTAATTAACCAAGGTTTTGTAGATATGATAGACTTCTAAAAATAGTAATGCAATAAGACTTATGCAATTCCCTATTCTACAATTAAAAATAGAAGAAAACTAAAATGTTATGTTGTTAGGGTCCTAACTTCCCTAACCCCTCAATTACATAGAATAATATGGTTTTTAATGTAATAAAGGTCATAATTAGTAAATAAGGTCTATGTAATAATGTGAAGACATCTAATGTAAGAAGACTTACTAGAAGGTTCTGCATCTAGAAATTTCTTCCTCTATAATGCTCTCAAGAATATAGAAATAATATATACAGAGGTAGAAAGCATTGAAAAGCTTGTCTTGTTGAATCATTTGTACTCAAGATCTTCTCTATTGGAGGTTTCCCCCTCAAAGAGGCATCTGAACATTGTTCTCAATATAATAAAGGCATCATCTTTTGGATCCATAGTGTCATTATTCTTACAGTTTCATTTTTTATGCTAATTATTGTGATAATAATTGTGTTATTGATATGTATATTTCCTTCTAGTAACTTACATATGCGATGCAACATTTCAAGTACCTAAATAGAGAAAATATTTTTGGATTTTCTTTATTTTCAACAAAAAATAACAAAATAGAAACCTATTCCCGTAATGTAAAATCTAAAAGATAAGAGCAAGGGTTCCCAAACTTGTTGGGAAAAATAGAAAATAGAAGTTACAAACTTCAAAATATGTTTTAAATCAACTACGAGAGTGGTTCTCTAGTCCCTATCCAACAACTTGTGGTGCATATGGAAGTTTAAAATTGGCAACTGGAAATGTCTTAAGGAACTCATGATTTTTTCACTAGAAACTCACAAGTAGATTATGTAATACCCTAGTTTTGAGTCCACGGATTAATAACGTATTTTTATTTATTTGATGAAAGGCTAGAGTGCCTATAAAGTTGAAAGGCTAGAGAGCCTAGGAACATAATACTTTGAATATCAATAATAAAAATGCATAGTTGGCTACAATACAAACAAGGATAGAGTTATAGGGGGGTATGATTCGACAAGAGAGGGGATGAAAGGGGATAATCCAATTTATTATATATTATTCACCCATCTTGGAATTAGTTGGTAAAGATGTTACACGAGTTTCTTAGAGAAGCCACATGGTGCATTATTACACGTAATTATATAAACTTTGATTTTGGTTGTAGGGAGGTTTGTCAATCATTTTTCCTCATTCATTCTTTCTCACTCTTTTTCTTTCCTTGGGGGTATGAAAATAAAATGTTGAAGTAGAGAGACAATGCTAGTTGGATGTATGTAACTAGTAGTTATTCCATTAAGAAATCAATGTGTATGTGCATGAGAATGATGCCATTCGAGAAAGAACTACCCATAGTTGTGAATCCTTGGAGTTTCCATAATTGAGATTTCCCGACCAATAACATTCGAGACTTGGAATGAAGTGGAACAACCTAAGGGACTACATTGCAGAGAAGGAGGTTCATTTCTTTGAGTTGTGCAGGTTGAGGGGGAAAGAGAGCTGGAAAAGTAGGATTTGCTATGTGGTTGAGAAAATTATGAGAGATTGATATCTGAATGGTCTATGTGTGTGTTTTAGAGTTGTCTCAGGAATCCATCCTTATAGATTCATAGCCTCGGCTTGGGGGTGGCATATTGTAGAGAGTGAATGTGCAACATAGCCTAAGGTCGAGTGGAATGTTCGACCTCTACAATCGGTTGGTGAATTTTTTCTTAAAGATAATTTATTTCTTATGTGTTTCTCTATATTTATATGTTTATGCTATGTATTTATTTCTTAAGGTTGTATATTGCATGATATTTGAATTTTAATGTATTCCTAAATATTGTTTGATCCTATAATAGTGTAATATGTTTCTTAATTGTTGAATGCACTTGTATCATACTTCTTGATTTATTAATTGGTATCAAAAATTCAAATTCACCCAAAAATGTGAATTTTTAAGGTACATGGGAAATGGGTACGTCACAACTCACTTATATTACCAAAGAGGCATGATTAAAGAACAAAGAGTCATGATTAAAGAACCAAGATGCTATAAAGGAAAAAAATTCAAGCTAGGATTTAGACTTTTTATGTCTTTTCTTTTCTTAGAGGAAGAATTATGCCAAAATAAAGACCAGGACGGACCCCTAAAAATACTAAGTCTCAAAGAAACAACCCAATAAGGGAAGAATTAAAAGAATCCTCCCCTATTGGAGTTGTGAATTCTATCTAGAGAAATTTTACCCCTAGACAAAGAGATCCTTAGTGAGTGGGTTGTGTCCTCACCAATAGATAGAGTAACAAGGATCATTCTTAAAGCTTTCTTCAATTATAAATTTGAATAGAAAAAATATATATAAGTGAAACAAATATTACAAGTTTAGAACCCTATTTTCTCCTTTTTGCACAAATTGGGATACAACAACATTAAGCACAAACATGTTGTAACACTTGCACACACTAAAACACCAAACCTTTCTCAAACACTTTTGGAACAAAATTAATTCAATTCAAAATTCATGTATGTAACTAAATCTAGAAACATAAACTATAATTTAGAAGTATAATGAACATTAAAAATGGTACTGAGTTAGTGGGGTGGGGGAAGTGAAGAGAGATCTATTATTTCAATGCAAAAATTAGAACAAAT
>ML811363.1:157379-184745 GCA_009831015.1 Picea engelmannii | reverse complement strand
GAAGAAGGAGAAGGTTAAGCAGGTCTGGATGCCGAAAACTCGTTGTACGTTTTGCAACAAGAGTGGACATCAAAAGGCTAGCTGTTGGAAGCTTAATCCGGAGCTTCGTCCAAAGAAGGGAAAAAGGATTTTGCATGCACCCACGAAGGAGGACGGATTACCAGCGAAGCAAGAAGAACACCGTAAAGGAAAGAAAGCAGTCATTTGGTTCTGCCAGAAGTGGATGTCTCAACTTCATTGTGTTGTGCTTCCCCTGATGTAATCATCTTTTAGAGACAAGGAGCAAGTCGGGTGGCCTATCCCGAGCTTGTCAAGTGATCAGTAACCTTTTGGGGACCAAAAGGTCTTATTGTGGGGAGGTGTGATCCGAAATCGGATTTAGAGGCCTATCAGGGCATGAAAAATGCTCAAAAATTAAAGTGCTCGAAATCCGATGAAACCAACACCATTGCGTCCGGCTCGTTTTCCTGATTCCGGTGGTATAATTTTTATGTCAAACGGAGTCCGTATGGAGAAGATATCGCATTATGTCCGCCAAGCCAAACAGACAAAATTTTGGATGTTGACTGTACCTATCCGTACAGTCCGTACAGACACGTGTCAGTCCATACAGCTGACGTGGTGGCATCCGTACAGTGACGTGGCAATTCCATACAGTGACACGTGGCAGCATCAGGAGACGACACGTGGCAGGTCCGTACAGGACACGTGGCAGCCTCAGAGCGTGACACGTGTCAGGCTGATTTGGCGTTTTGGGAGTACGGATGGACCAATTTCAAAGTGACACGTGTCACCACTGGAAGGGTGACATGTGGCAGGGTGACGTCATCCAGTGACGTGGCAGATGACGTAGCGTACGGCGGATGATGTGGCAGGTGACAGGGCGATGATGCGTGGCAGTACGGCGGATGACGTGAACCAATTGAATGTCGACACATGGCAGTTTATGGGCGAATGATTGAGTGCCACATGGCCCAATCACGGGCTGCCACGTGGCACCCTGGGTTTAGCCAATGACGACTATGTCAAAAAATATTTGGGCCCGGGGGATTCTAACCCCGGACCTCCTTCCGTCTATGCCTTAACACCGTTTGCCTAACCATTACACCGCATTATGTGACTTGTTATGTGGGTGGCACATATTGTATTTGTGTTGCATAGAGGGTTCGAACCGGCGGAAAAAGGGCCGGGGCCCAAGCCCCAGCCCTCGGCGCACATGACCGAACAGTGGAACCGGGAGCGCGGGGTAATGCGCGCGGTTACGGTTTAAGTTTTGTTTAAACGGTTATTGCTATATGCGCGGGTAGTTCAAACTTTTAACCAACGGTTATGTTAACATAACCATTAACATATGGTTAATTAATAAATTTTCCACGGTTATAACAAACGGTTACCATATGGGTTGGTTTAAACCGTGTTTTCAAACGGTTAGCGGATGGATGGTTGTGCGGGGGGGCTTTAACATATAGCCCGCGTTCCTATGATACCCATACGACCTTGCTATGAGGGGCGTGCGCCCAGGCAAAGGGGCTAAAGCCCAAAATTTAACTATATTATATAGTTACAAGTGGTTTTTCAACTAATTTTAATGTAATTAACTCATAATTGGGAGTTATTGGGCTTTTTTAGAGCCTAATTCTTGGGAGGAAGTTGGAGATTGCAACCAACTTTCCCAACTATTTAACTAAGGCTATGTTGAGGCCATTTGGAAGCTTTTGGAGAGCATTCAGAGCAGAGATGCTGATGCAAGGCCAAGATAAAGCCAGTTTGAGGCAGAGGAGCTGTTGAGGTAGAGATGTTGTCGGACGATTTCTGAGAGTTCGGTATATCTGTTTCAGGTGCCGTAAGTTGTGAAAGATTCTAGAGATCATGGCGAACAAGACCAGATCAGTCTAGGAGCCAATCGACAATTGTAAAGATGTACTAATAAGCTGTTGAAAAGAAATCAAGAAGCATCCCTCACAGAGAAAAGGCCCGGAGACGTAGGCAAAGTTGCCGAACTCCGTTATCAAACTTGTGCATTATGGTTTGCTGATTTTCATTGTTTTTCAGATTTGCAAATATGTTAATGGCTGTATAATTCATTCGTTTCTCGCTCTTTCGTTAAAGTTTTCCCAATGATCAATTAATGCATGCGAATAAAACTCAACCATAGTCATTCGAAAAATCCTGACGAATCATCTGAGCACCTGGACCAACAGTCGTTGGATCAAGGTAAGGTGAATGCACCTTAACCCTTTGAAGGTGCACAAGAGAGTGGAATTTGTGAAGTCTCGAAGTTCTGAAATCATTGGAACCATCCATCGTCAGGGGGACAGGGGGAAGCATATATGAGAATTCGAGGAATCAAAATTCGGAAGATTTGCAAGGAAAAGAGTGAAAGCTCAAGAAGTCCAAGTTCACGAAGGTGATCACAGTCGTTGGATCCAAAGGTAAGTGAACACGGATTAAACCCTTCTAAGTTCATAGGAGAATACCTGAAGAGTTAGGAGTCATAGAAATCTTGACCATTCATTGAGAAGGGACACGTGGCGAGAGATCAACATTTCATTGACTCGCAGATAGGAAAATCAGAGATAGGAGAAGAGGGAACTTGCGAAGTCCGGGTTTGCGAAAGGATCATAGTCATTGATCAAAGGAGAGTCGTGGACCATAGATCTGCTCTCGAAGAGTTCGCAAGTTTGAGTATCGAAAGAAGGGAGACTAGCAGTCTTTCGATATCCCAAGATGCAAAGTCCCGATTCACGAAGGGGAGATCAAGACTGTTGTATCACAGAGAGTCTCGGACAATCAATCTAACATGAGCATAAGTTCAGGTTTTAGAAGAAGAGAGCTAGAAATCTTTTGACAACGTGAAGTGTGAAGTTGCGAAGTTCTCGCAAGCTCGATCCAGGTCGCAACTGGAGGTCACATCAGTGAAGGATAAAGGGAGGAGCTAGTGATTTCTAAGCTCTAGTTAGGAGTTCAGAAGTCAGGAGAGTTAGGGTGAATCACAAAAAACACCCGAAGTCCCAAAGTCGTGAAGCACCTTTTGGTTAGGCGTGTGGTCACAGCCGTTGGTCACGTGGAGGGAACTTGCGCCCAGGGATAGTTCGCGTGGGTGGAGTTTCACAAGGACCTATGGACTTAATTCTTGGAGGTTCCAGCAGGGACCTAAAGAGCTTCTCTAGCTCGGAGAATTGGAATGATCCTAGACCGGGAGGTCATCCGTACCCCTCTAAGGTGGGGCGCTGCGTCAGGTGGTATCAGAGAAGAAATTTTGTTTGCAGATAGTAGACAAAGGAGAGGCGGTGAAAGGAGATACTCTGATACCGTCAAGTGGTATCAGAGCACAATTTTCTTCTGTAGATTTCAAGTGAAGGAAATGAAGGAGATACTCTGACATCATCATCTGGTATCAAAGGCGAGAACATAATTGATTTCTATAGCCAGAGGGAGAAGATGGCTACTGAAGGCCAGGGGCGTGGTCGAGGTAAGGACTTCTAGCAGAAGATTAAAGATGAGATGGATAAAGATCTCATTGAGGTAAGAGAAAGGATGGAACAAATGACATTAAAAATGCAGCAGGATGCAAAAGTGCATTGGGTGTATGAGTGGCCCATGAAGAAGAAGGTGAAGGGGCCAGTCAAGAGATTGTTTGCCAGAGGAAAAAAAATAATTGTTAAAGAGATGGTTGAGGTATGTTGAAAACCTCAAGGACACAAAGGAAATGGTTCACATATGTGAGAAAGAAGCTAGGAAGAGTCTCAATGATGATGAGAAGAAGAGATCAGACAAGGGTCTCAAAAAATGCCAGGTGGGCAGTGAAGAAAGTTCAAATTTTCAGGTGGGAAATGAGATGGGACCATTGGATCTCATAGACTACTAGGTGGACAGAAAAGAAATCCAAGATTTCCAAGTGGGAAAGGGAGGAGAGATGAACTCGACTGAGAATTGATATCAGCAAGGAGAGTTGATGGAGGAGGATCAGAAATGCGTTCTAATCATTGGAGGAATTGAGGTATTCCTTCCACATATCCCAGTTGAGGCCAGAGCATGTGTTGCAGATGCAATAGCAGAAGAAAGACAACCAGCAGAGACTGTGAAGGAGAAAGAAGAGAAGGAGAAGATGTTGATGTCATCCCCAGTAGAAGAAGATCATGCAGTTATGATGCTCTCTCCATGGGAGAAGGAGTTGGAGATGATGGAGGATTGGTTGAACAATCGAAAAACACAAGATGGATGCCAGTAGACAGTCATGCAGATTGTAGGAGAAGAGAATTCAACAGAATTGCTCAGAAATTTCAGCTAGGAAGTTGAACAGGAGATGACTGCAGCGTTGAAGAATGCAGTAGAAGAGGGAGAATAATTTTAGTCTGGGGAGCAGCTAGAGGAAGTCGGGAATAAGCTAGTAGGAGAACTGGCAGGAGAAAATCTATCAGAGGAGATGATAGATGAGACTGCAGAATTGGAGTCTGCAACAGAGTGGAAAATCAGGGCCACAAAGGAAGAAGACAACATGGGAGATCAATATGATCTGCCCTTTTATCATCATGATGAAGTGCAGTAGAGAAGACTGCATGGAGGAAGAATCCAGCCAAAAAAATAGATGGAAGAGGTGATTGAGGAGATCAAGAAGCTGATGTTGAGGTCAGCACAAGAAACTATTAGCAGGAGGAAGTTGAATAGAGAATGAACTACAAGAGCAGCAAGGAAACAACAACAGTAACAACAACAAAGCAGGGGAGTAGATGGACAAATCTAGAAGAGAGTTTGGGATCCAGGAGGATTTCAACAGAGATGGGAATATCATGAGCAGGAGCTCATGAATTTTTCACAGCAGTGGAGTATGATGCAGGAGCATCGCTCTACCTCAACAATGCACCATCTAGATAGCACATTCAAGCACATTCAAGGAGGGAGAGGTGCCAACCCTCATTTTAAATTTCAAATTATAATTAAATACAAATAAATGTTTGTAAGGATGGAAGAGACAAAGCCATGCCTTTTTGCAGGCTGTAGAAAGAGTCGCCTTTAATGGATGATAAGCTAAGCAGATCTAGATCCGATCTGGACTAGAAAACCATTGAAAGTAATTCAATGTAATTTAATGAGAGTAGGTAGCTTGGAGGGAAAGGATTGAGGATCCCCTCTTTTGTAAAAGATATTTTGTATCTATATTCATTAGAGATGAGAAGAATGTGAGCGAGTAGAGAGCTCATGAAAGGAGAGAACTAAGAATTTATTGTATTCCAGTCTTTGTAAACATTGTACATACATTCTGAGATTAATATAAAGCAATTTTTCCTTCCCATGAGTTGTCTGTGTGTTTATGCATTTGAATGTTGTATTTTATGTGTTCATGAGTTTATGTTGTATATGTATGTTAGATTCCATCTATAGGGTGTAGACAGAAATTTTTATCTATCAGTTTTAGGATTTCAGTCTGGGTTCTTTGTGGCTAAATCCAAGGGGGTGCATGACAGAGTGTTGAGGACTCTGTGAGCCAGTGAAAAGAGTGCACATCTGAGTTTTGTGTTGAATTCAATCAAGAGCGTGCCAGGAGGGCACACCAGAGGAATCATAAACTCAAGGCAGAAGCCTCAGAGTTACTGAACACTCTAGAGGAGAGACTGTGCAAAGGAAGGCATTGGGAGACAAAATTGTTGAGGATTATGTAGATCTCTTCCAGGTGGGCATCGAGCAAGTGCAAGGAGTGCACAAGAGGAATCTCTTTCGAGTTCTGTGAGAAGAGAAGTATCAAGGAGAGACACTCATAGAGTTACTCAACACTCTATAAGCTCAACAAGGAGTGCTTGAGAATAAGTTGCTAAGAGGGCATAGATATCCCTTCAAGGAGTGGAAGGGACAGAGAGCCTCTAAGTGCGAGCAGTTGAAGATCAGGAAGGAAGAAGAGTTGTTGAATACTTTGGAGGAAGACCTGTGAAAGGAGTGCACCAAGACAACACTCGGATGAAGTGTTTAAAGATAGCCATATGAAGGCTAGTCAAAGTGCAAGGAGTGTGCACGAAGAGAACTTGTTTTCAAGATCGTAAGCTCAGGAGGTTGAACGCAGATCATGTCAGGAGGGCACCAAGAAGTATTTTGGGAAGACAAAGAAGGTCTAAGTCCCTTAGAGACTTCGCAAGATGAAATCTCAGGAGGAGTAGTGAAAATTTGCATGTAGAGCGCAAGTGTGCGTCAGGACCGAGGGTTAATTTCATTGCCAAAGCTCAGGAGAGATAGTGTTTCCAGAAATGCAGATGAGACCCAAAGTCACTAGGCTCATAGAGGAATCAAAGGTCAAAGCCTTTGACACTTAGGAATTCTTCCAATTTGGGAGAGAGAAAAATATCAGGAGGAGGAGTGACAACTGTCGTCATATCAGCTACAACGAGGAGATTTGGGTCGTCGAAACTCACATCCAGACACCCAGAAGAGAGCTCAGGAGGAGGAAACATCTCAGGCGTTAGATCTGAGTGCATGGACCAACACTTGTTGGATCCAGGTAAGGTGAACGAACCTTAACCCTTTGAATATGCACATGAGAATGGACTTTGCGATGTCCTGAAGTTATGAAATCATCGGAACCATCCATCGTCAGGGGGACAGGGGGAAGCAGATCCGAGAGTTCGAGGAATAAGACTTCGGAATATTTGCAAGGAGAAGAGTGAAATCTCGTGAAGTCTGAGTTCGTGAAGGTGATCACAACCATTGGATCCATAGGTAAGTGCACGAAGCTTAAACCCTTCCAAGTGCATAGGAGAATACCTGAAGAGTCTAAAGCTGCAACAATCCTGACCATCCATCAAGAAGGGACACATGGCGAGAGATCAGCATTTCCCTGACTCGTAGATCGGGAAATCAGAGATAGGAGAAGTGATAACTTGTGAAGTCTGAGTTCGCGAAAGGATCATAGTCGTTTAACGAAGGAGAGTTGTGGATTGTAGATCTAGTCCTGAAGAGTTCGCAAGTTAGGGTATCAAAAGAAGGGAGACGAGCAGTCTTTCGATATCCCGAGACGTGAAGTCCTGATTCATGAAGGGGAGATTAAGACTGTTGGATCATGGAGAGTCTCAAACCATCGATCTAACGTGAGAAAACGTTCGGGTTTTGGAAGATGATAGCAAGCAATCTTCCGACAACGCGAAGTGTGAAGTCACGAAGCGCTTGGAAGCTAGACCCAGGTCACATTTGGAGGTCACATAAACTAAGGATAACGGGAGGAGCTATTGATATCTAAACTCTAGTTCGGAGTTCAAAAGTTGGGAGAGTCGAGGTGACTCGCAGCAGAACACCCGAAATCCCGAAGTCGCAAAACGCCTTTTGGTTAAGCATGTGGTCATAGCCTGTGGTCACGTGGAGGGAACTTGCACCCAGGGCTAATTCGCATGGGTAGAGTCTCACAAGGACCTGTGGACTTAATTATTGGAGGTTCTAGCGGGGACCTAAAGAGCTACTCCAACTCACAGAATTGGAACGATCCTAGACCGGGAGGTTGTGCAAACCCCGTTGAGGTGGGGCACTGCGTCACTAATGATAGCATTGGACTTGGGGGTACTACACCTCCTTATAATCCATTTTTCATTTGGTGGTTCTCAAATCCCTCAAATGACTCCTAATATAGGAGGCATTCCCTCTTTTAACCCCAGGTCTAATCCTCTTACTTCTTGGTGGAGAAACCAACCTGGTGGAAAAGCTTCTACTCAAGTTCCATCCTATACCCTCACCTCCTCAATGTCAATTCCAACCAACATGTTTGGCATGATGAATACACCTCTATCTTTCAGATTCACACCTGCAGGAGGTTAGTTTCACACCTTGGGAAACCCCCAACCTGAAGCCACTCCGACTGGGGGAAACTTTTATAACTCCCATAAAAACATTCCCATTGGAATGATTCCCAACCAACCTCTTATGAATCAGCCTGGAGGAGGGTCTTACAATCCCGGACAAGGCCATGGTGCTTACCAGAACCATGGATGGGTTGCAGTTTCTCACACACAATATTTCCAGGGAGCTTGGGGCCAGATGTCGCAACCCCATCTCTGTTTTTTGGCCACGCTTAATCTATCAGACTTGTCTAAGTTGATGAAAAACATTGTGTGTCATGATCCTACATGGCTCCCCGTCCCCACCAAGCTTCCTCCAGACATTCCAAAATTTGAAGGTAAGAATGGTGAGGATCCTGGTGATCACGTTACCACCTTTCACCTATGGTGCTATTTGAATTCCCTTAATGATGATTCCATTCGGTTAAGATTATTTCAATGCAATCTCATTGGGGTCGCTGTGAAATGGTATATCAAGCTACCTAGGGGGCATATGGGACCTTTAGTTAGATGGTGTTATTCTTCCTTGACCACTTCGACCAATTGTCGGTTCGTTATGATGTTTGCCTTGAAATTCTGTCGACTTTACGCCAAGACACAACCACTCATATCTCAAATCATATCCAATAGTGGCATAGAAAGAAGAGATTTATTAATACCTCCATACCCCCAACATTTCTTTTAGAATGGTTCCCTAAGTCTTTGCAGCCTCCTATATCGAATGATGTTGCTACATCTGGGGTTACAAATGAGGAAGAAGTGATCTTCAAAGACCAACAGTTAGATCTTATATACGCTCAGTCTGGGATTTTATACCACATTATTCTAGATGCACCAAGGTCAACCTATGACCCTAGACAAAAGCTCAGACCTCATGTTGATGGAATTGTAGGCTCCGCCAATGTAAAATCTGCAGACTCGGTGACAAGCCATTTGAAATATTTGTCTCTAAACTAGTCTGCAGGAGGGCTAGCTTCATATGTGCCTTTCAATCCCACTCAGTTGGCGGATGTACATTCTGTGCAATCGTTGACGGGCCCAAATGGTAACCAAAAACCAGGTGGGAATAAGAAGAAAAGAAGTAATAATAATTGTAAGGGTGGGAAAAATAATAATAAACCCAAGGACAATGGTAATAATGAGAAGACGAATAATAATGTTGGAGAGGGAAAGAAAGAAAGGTGTATGGTGAAATTTCCCTGTAAGATTTGTACAAATGATCACCTTACTCATTTATGCCCCAAAATTGCGGAATCTATGAGGCTCTTATCTCTATTGCACGTCGTGATGATGAATCCTTTCCCACATAAATAGCACATGGACGCGAGCACCTCAAATGCCAATAATACGGCCAGTGGGAGTCAAAACTCGTTGTCGCAAGACGATGACCTTTTGTGTATCAATATGGTCAATGCTAAGGTTCATGTAGCCACCTGATATCATAATTATACTTATTCACAGACTATACCTGGTCTAGAATCTTCTCCTCCTCATGATATGACTTTACAAATCGAAAAACCAGAGCCATCGCCTCGTATTCCAAAAGGATTACTCAAGCGCTTTACCCACAATCCAAATGATGGAGCCACCCAAAATTACTCTATTGTTGAGGACCTCGATCAAACCCCTTGTGTGATGTCAATTTTGGAGGTACTCCAAACGTGTCCTTCACAGAGGAATGCCTTGCTATCTGCGTTAGGAGATCTAGACCCCAATGGCTTGAAAGTTATCAAGTTTTCTGTCACATATGTGAAGACTTGCTTTCCTTACCATGTGGCATTCCAAATCCACATGGGGTACTCAAAGATACCATCAAACTTGTGGTTGTTGATGAAGTTGTTGCTACATGTGTGATGTCCCTGATATGTTGGAAATCTCTCGGCTCTCCGAATCTCTCTCAATTGTCGACCATGTTGACTTCTTTTGACGTTCATTCCTTCTTCCCTCAAGGTATTCTTCCTGCCTTTATGGTCCAGTTAGGTGGGAATATGGTAGAGGTGGATGTTGAGGTAGTTGATGTGCCTCTTGATTATAATTTGTTACTAGGACGTAATTGGAATTATTCTATGATTTCCATTGTGTCATATGTCTTCTGTACTCTTTGTTTCCCACTCAATGGGAAGATCGCAATGTTCGACCAGTTATCCTTTGCGTATGCTAGTCCTAATGCATCAGCTGGACCGTCGATCCCTGTGGTCGAAAATTCTCAGCCGGAAGCTAAGAATATCGATGTCGGAATGTATTTATCCCTTATGGGTACCTTCAACTTCATGGCACTGATTCACCATGTTTATGCCATTTCCAGTAGGTCCGCCTCGTCAGAGAGGTCTGTTCCTTTCCACACTTCCTATTTTAACTATCCTTGGACCCTACCTTCCTAGAATTCATCTTTTGAAGGTCAGTCACATGTTGGAATGGCCATGCCACTATCGACAACAGATATTGTGTATCAATATTTTCTTGACTCTTCCGCCGATCCCGATCCCGTTACCTCACCAACGGACGAGGAGGATCCTATTCTTAAGCCCGTGTGGGAGACTTCATTGCCTTGTTCACATGAATTCCTCAATGATAATTTTCCCTCAGATGAATCTATCATAGAAGACATGAATCGTTCCGACAAACCTTGGGATGATATGCATCATTTCTCATATTTTCTCCCAGAGCTTGAAAGAATCGAACAATATGACTTTCGATCTACTTTGAGTGAGATATTCGGTCACACCGTAGTTCTGATTGATACACATGAAATTTATTCTGAAGGAACTATGGAAAGTATCTCTTCTACCGTCACGATCGATATCTCTCATACCCTTGGAAAGATTGAAAATGTACATATCGATGCAGATTGTTCGCCAAAAGAAATCATGATCTACACCGAACTCTTCAAGGAATTCTGAGATGTATTTGCTTGTTCATATGAAGAGATGCTAGGAATCGACCCTCGTATTGTCAAGCATGATATTAGAACATATTCGGATGCTAAACCTGTTCGACAATGTCTTAGAGTTGTCAATCCCCGGAAGGCCCCTGCTATTAAGGAAGAGGTAGAAAAGCTACTTAATGTTGGCTTTATCTACCCGGTTCCCTTGACTAAATGGGTATCCAATCTAGTTCCTGTGAATAATAAGCAAGGAACCATCCGTGTATGCATGGAATTTCATGACCTGAACAAAGATTGTCCTAAAGAAAACTTCCCAACACCTTTCATCGATCAGATTCTCGACGAGTGTGCGGGAAGCGAAGTGTTTTCTTTCATGACATATTTTTAGAGTATAACCAAATTCAAATTAAACCTGAGGATCAACACAAGATGACATTTATTTGTCCTTGGGGTACTTTCACATATCAGAAAATGCCTTTCGGCCTTAAAAACGTTGAATAAACCTTCCAATGTGTTATGACCTTCATAGTCCACGATCTTAAGGATATATTCGAAGCTTACCTTGATGATCTTGCTGCTCATTCTCGTAAGAGAGTGGATCACTCTAAGCACGTTCGACTAGTTTTTGAAAGATGTCACTACTAGAGAATATGGTTGAACCCTCATAAGTGCATATTTTGTGTTAGGTATGGTCGTCTTTTGAGATTTCTAGTTTCCAAGACTAGAATCAGGGTAGATCCGTTAAAGGTTGAGGCAATACTTCGGTTTCCTCCCCCACGCACTATTCTACAACTTCAAGGTTTACAGGCGAAAGATAACTTTTTATGTCGGTTTATAGTAAACTATGCCAATATCACTAAGGGTTTCATGTGTCTTTTGATGAAGGACACCCCTTTTATTTGGGATGAGCGATCCCATGAGTCCTTCGATGCTTTGAAGAAATCCTGGGTATCGACACCTCTGCTGAAGTCTCCTTACTACAGTAGGGATTACTTGCTTTATATCGCCATGTCCAAGGAGACGATTGGTATGGTTTTGGTTCAGGAGGATGATGATATCTGCGAGCACATCATCTACTATCTTAGTTGAAACTTAGTCGGTCCTAAGCTCAATTATTCTCACGTTGAAAATCTAGCTTTGGTTGTCGTTCACACAGTCCAACGTTTATGCCATTATATATTTCTTTGCATGACTATTGTGGTTGCCAATGTCAATCCATTTCAATACGTCCTTACCAAGTGTATCATAGGGGAGAAATATAATAAATGGATTGTCATTTTACAAGAATTTGATCTCAATTTCGCTTCTGCAAAATCCAAGAAATCACTAGTCTTTGTGGAGTTAATATTAGACTTTCCACGATTAGATGAGGATGTTATCCATTTTGATTTGTTTGTGGAGGAACAAATTTTCCTTGTCTCATCGTCTGACCCCTAGTATGGAGACATCGTTCTCTATCTTCAAACCTTGAAGTTCCCTCAGCATCTCTCGCGAGATGACCAACAACATGTACGATAGAAATCCAAGAATTACACTATCGTCGGTGACAATTTATATCGTTGAGGAATAAACAATATCCTACGTCGTTTTTTAACTCACGAGGAAGCTGAGTAAGTCCTAAAAGATTGACATAGTGGGGCTTGTGGTGGTCATCTATCCAGGCTTGCAACAACCCAGAAAAGTTTGTGAGCCAGCTATTTCTGGTCATCTATCTTTAAATATTGTGTTGAAGTGGTTAAGAAGTATCACCCCTGCCAGGTGTTTACTCAGAAAAAGCGCTCACATCCAACCCCTCTTCACCCAGTCATTATCGTCGATACATTCACCAAGTGGGGGGTGGACTTCATGGATTGCAACCCAACTTTGGTTGGGGAGAATCAACACATTATCGTAGCCGTCGACTACTTCACTAAGTGTCCCGATGCCATGCCTATAGTTAAATCCGACGAGAATACTGCCACCTTCTTTGTATTCAATCAAATTATTGCTCGGTTCAGTATCCCGAGTGAGATTATCATTGATCATGGCAGTCACTTTCATAAATAAATGATGGAAGAGATAACATCCAAGTTGGGGTTTAAGCATGGTCATTCTTCCCCTTACTACCCCCAGGAAAATGGATAGGTAGAGGTCGTCAACAAGTCTCTCAAGACCATTTTGCAAAAAACTGTTAGCCAGAGTAAGTCTGACTAGCACAATATGTTATATCCCACACTCTGGGCATACCAAACCTCGGTCAATACTGCCATTGAATTTTCCCCTTTCCAGTAGTACACGGTTTGGAGTCAATACTACCTATTGAATGTGAAATCCCTTCTCTTAATTTGGTAGTCATGCTCCTACCTAACACTTTAGATATCGATCGACGCCTTGTACACATAAAGAGTCTTGACGAGAAGTGTCGAGATGCCTCTACGGCTATTGAGGTGAACAAAAGACGTGTCAAGGTCCAGTACGATAAGTCTATCTTTCCTTGGTTGTATGTTGAGGGTGACTTGGTCCTCTTATATGATCAAGCCAAAGAACTGTTGGGGGAAGTCAAGTTTCAACCCATGTGGCACTGTCCCTATATTGTGTGACGTGTCCTAGAAAAAGGAGCCTATGATTTAGAATACTATGAAGGGAATATGTTGGCCAAGTCCAGGAATGGGCTCTAATTGAAAATATATTACGCTTGAGCCCCAATGTTGGGTGTAACTCTTTCTATACTAATGTAATTTAGTGTATATATCTTTTCCCTTTCCTTTTGTCTTCAGCTTGCTTATCGAGTTTTCCCTTGGTTGGTAGATGTCAATAGAGTCTTCGGTCTACCTAGGATTCACAGACAGAGCCAGTCATCATACATGAAACTTGGCTTACGCTGCTTGGGTGGTTTATTCACCCAAGGGTCTACTGGTGTCTTTAGGTGGCATATGCCTAATTCCATCCATGAATAATGTGGAAAAATATAGCGTCATTATAGAAATTTTGCATGATGCTATCGAACATGGTATTCGATCTTTAGATGTTCGCCTAGATTCTCAATTAGTAGTATGTCAGTTGAACAGTAGTTACCGTGTGTGTGATCCTACTTTACCCTAACGATTCCTATGGGTACGTATTTTAGAACGACAATTTGATTTTATTACTTATTATCACATACCTAGGAGTTCTAATTATGTATCTGATGCTTATGCTAATTTCGTGTTAGATTGGCATTTTTCACATAACTAAAGAAAAGAAAACCATCTCATCAATGTACACATTGTAAATATAAGTAAAACTGAACATCCCTATTTTATATATATTTAAAAAAAATATGATGTTTATAGTACAAATTGGGGCTAACACCCTCAATACACATATACAAACGATAATATAAGATCCATGACATCTACGCCCGTGGCGCTAGATGTGTGTCATGATAACAAACTACAGCATTTGTGAGACATTGAAAGAGTCGCACCCAAGCTCTAGGCACACCAACCACTTGTTCACTGCATGGCCTCCGACAGATCCTCTACCTGAACCATCAGAATCCTATGAGCCAAACGAGACATGTTTCCCTGCACATTTTGAAGGACTCTCTCTACTTCTCCTCCCGCCGCCTCATCTCCCTGGTGCCTTCGACGATGTTGGGGAAGCCTGTCCGACCGTTGTGGACCTATGTCTGTGTCACAAGAGTTTCTAGTTAGTACTTAAGCATCATCCAAAAATAATTTTTTTTTACTATACAAAAAAATAAAATATTTAAAAATATTTGACATACCTATGTCCCGGTAGGCAGTCCCTGGTGGCAGTGGCATGTCAGGTTCCCCTTTGAAGTCGATCCATGCATAGGGGTAGTCATCCAGAGAAATGACCTGTCGCCTCCACCAGTAGAAGAAATGCTCGTTGTAGGGTGTGGGCACCCTACCTCCCCCCTGCCATCTCATTACCTCGGTCCACCGTGCCATGGTTGGATCACGAGGTCCTCTCGGAATGATCTCGACTCTAGGTCCCAAACTTGGAACCTGCTTGAAGAAAAATCTGCATAAGATAGAGGCAAACTCGAAGTTCCTCTTGCCACCATGTTTGCACTCTGTCAACTGGCTCTTCATATTATCCAGTAGTGAGGTACACCAATCATATACTGTGGGTCTCAAGCACAATACAAAATAGAACATGAGCAGCCTTTATGACTGGTGCAATGAAGTTGATCCTATGATCCTGTTCAACATGAGGACAACAATCTTGAGGTTGAGATTTTTTATCTCTCGAGTGGGGAGTTGACTCCCAACCTTCGGAGTCCCTGCTACACAGTGAGCATCTATGTACTCCTCTATCTTCATACCGCTCCTAGCTCCCTGGTATTTTAGGTTCACCACCTCACCTCGGCACAATAACCCAGTCAAAAAGTATAGATCCTCGACTTCAATCCTCAATGGTTTCCCATCAAGGTTGAAGCTCTCACTGTCAGGATCCCAGTAATCCAAAAGTATCTCAAGCAACCTCACCTAGGCCCTCATCCCTTTGAGTGCCTAAAATTTATACAAGACACATATTTTCAAGACCATTTGGGCCCCCGGATCTCTGTCCACAACAACGTATACCTCCTCATGCTCCCTTTCCCTCCATTCTAGCACCATCCTACCAAAGAAACGCTATTTTTTGAGTTAGCAACCATAGAAAACATTGTTTATGGACTTGTATGCAGGTTGTTGCATTCACAGTCGCGTATAGGGATGAGTACACACATCTTATATTTTACACAATTGTGTATAACCTCACGTATATGCGACCCGGTGAATTGTAGCCCGCATACACCGAATTACTCAATTTGTGCCCTAATTTATTCAAATTTTGAAACCTAATTTAAAAATATAATCCACTAGAAAGGAAGAGGAATTACTTGGTCTAGATGGTTTTTGATTTCATCACTCGATGCTCCCACAATCACCAGTTGAAGATCAGAGGTATTTTGGTCCAATTTTCACTATTTGGGAAAAAGTCAAAATGACATAGTAATTTTTGGTTTTGATACTATTTATAGCAATTTTTACCCACTTTCTATAGTTTTGAGTCTTTTTTTCTCCTACTATACTAATACAATAGTGGATTGAGTTGGTTTCTGTAGTTTTCACGAGGGATTCTTGTGGATTTCAACTTTATGTTGACTGTTCATAACCACGGGCATGTATTTTCACTACCCAACATATAGGATAGGTATCCATTCCACCATGCACTTTTGCATCGTCCTATAATTGTCACTCATATGCCTTAGGTACGAACCCATTTTTGTGACACGAAACCTTCCATCTGCTATAAGACGTTTTGTTATCAAGTGGTTGAGACTTACCAAACATGGGTACCCTAGTTAGATACTCTTCTTTATTTGTTGCCCATTCAGATATTTTTCCCGTAGGACTGAGAGTCCCTTATAGATAATACATGACTTTATGTTGAGCCTCATTTCTCACTCATAAACATGCTTACCTATACGTAGAGGACTCCCAACCGAGTTTAATTTAAGCTCTTTTCTAACTTGTCTTAAAAAAGTGAAAAGATTGTCAAGTGAACTTGTCTCTTTCACACTCGTAAATTGGATTTGAAAGGACATCTATTTGGTACAAGTTTATCACTTTTTCACACCAAGTAGACTAAATATCATAAAAAGGAACATTTTTTGGCATTAAGTTGTGATTGTATCTCATGCCCTTGCTTGCAGTATTGAGCCTATAGCGAGTTCTCTCTTTGCGTTATAAACCATTTTCCTCAGTATTTTTTCATCCTCAAACAAGCAAACCCTCATTTATATCCTTTGCAATTTGACACCCTATACCCAGGAGGGAACATTCCCCCAAGTATCCATCTCCCGCATGCATCTCCTTGCATTGATCATAGGTATGTTCCACTACTGGAACTAGTTTTTCTTACTTGCAACACTTGTTTCCTCCTTTGTATCATAACATTTATTTGTCTATGAAAAAAAAAATGTGGTCAGGACGGGAGTATTATCTTATATTGACAGCAGTTGTATTCTCCTTTGAACAGAGCACAAAGTTATTGAGTCCATTTGTCATCATAATTTTGGGTTTAGCATGGCCTTATGAAGCTTATCTTGTTACATAGATTTTTCTCCACCGACTGGTTACTCTTCTAGTCCCTGTGGATAATTTCATTGATGCCTCCTCCATCTCATGGTTTCATCATTGATTCTATGTTGTCGGAGTCTTCCACATGTCTCATGCTCTTGTTCAAAGGAATTCTATCAACCTGTGTCAGCCATTCCTTAGAAATCTTGACTTTGCATGTCGACCAGACACTCAGTTTGTCTCAGAACCACATGATATTGTAGTCCTATCATGCACCTTAGTCCTACTTTCATCATTGGTAGGTAACCTTGAACCCAGTAGTCGACATTTCATCATTGGTCGTTGACAGGGTGGTTTTCCTTGTGTTCGATGGCAAGACATTTATTCACACATTGGGATTTGTGCAATGTCTTGGATTCCATTAGCCTTATTGGGAGTTTCCTTGCCTTTGTCAGCAGTTTTCCTCATTGGTTGTTATTCGAAGGGTATTTTTTGTGTACCGCTTGCACTTGGCACACGCAAAAGACACACAGGATCATTGGTTCATGAACATGTTCTTTGTCTAGTTTCCTCCAAATCATGAAGCTCCTGCTTTGTACCTCATGATGAATGATGAGAGATTCCTTAATTCTCTCCTTTTAGCAGGTCTCCTTCCATCGAATTTAGCTCATATATTCTGGAAACGAGACCTAGAGTCTTATGAGTACCTTGAGTCTTACTGTCATTAGTGGCAGATTCTCTTGCCATCGACAGTTGGGAATACATCAATGTATCCTGATCGGTGGATTCTTCAAGTGTTCAACCCCAAATCCTTTATTCACACTTGTAAGAATGTACTCGGTGCCTTGATACCTAATTTCATTACCAGTAGGTTGCCTCGTGTTTGTTAATGGTATACCTCAATGACCGATAATCAAACGATGTCTCATTGTGTTCAACCTCAACTCCTTTATTCACATGATATAGACTTTCACCTTTGGAGGATTGTGTAGAAGACTTGAAGACATCAGTATGTGGTCGAAGATTTCCTGAGTTGTTGCTTCCTTTTCATTGGACCAGTACCTATATGACTTCAGTTATCATGGGAGATCAGATTGTACTCCATTGTATATATATATCTTCAGATTGATTTTGAGAATGGTTCTACTGGGCCTTGTTCATGACTATGACATCCTATGGCATGTAACTGCATTTGTATTTTCCTATTCATGGCCAGAGATAGTTGTTTGGTATATTTTCACATGGATCTGCAGTGTAATTCAAATTGGAAGCCATGTATGCAAAGTCAGTGCAGAATGTAATGAGAAACTAGTTCTTCCAGCTGGTTCCCTGTCACTCCACTTCTGGATTTTTATAATGTATTTCAGCCATCACAGATACTCCTCTGACCTCACACATTAGGGGGAATATGTTATAGAAATATTTTCCTTAGCCTATACAATCTTGCACAGAGGGACTTTTTCCATTTCCCTATGCAAACTTTTCATCCCTTTTTGCAAACCCCAGAGATAAAAATACATTTTTTCCACATGTACTCACCTTTCCTACTATACAACATGCATATGCACAGGATGCACCACTACAACCTACATACATCGGGATTTGTTCCCAAAAATGTTCCATGTCACAATAGGAGATCCTTGGCCTTCCATATACTATAAATATTTCGAATTGGCTCTTCAGTTCCATTTGAAGACTATAAATGGGCCAATTCGGAGCTATGGAAAAGAGGAGAAAGAATTCAACTTTGAGAGCAAAGTTACTCTGTAGAAATTATTCACTTCATATTGAGTTTGCATCCCTTTGTCCTTTAAGTCTGAACACAGTGTTCAACCCCCAATCTCTTCCCTTATTAATTAAGAACTTCATTGTCTCTCTTCTATGAGCTTGTCATTGGTGGAGGATTGAAGTGGTGGAGGCCCAGCTGGAAGGAACTTAGTTTCTCGATTTCGAACCGTGCCGACATGAAAGTCTGTAACTTTTTCACTTTTGCTAATCATATATTAATAGAAATACTCTTTTCTCGTCCAATTGATAACTTGAAAATATTTGAATTACTATTCCATGGGCGTATTTGTTATGTATATTAATGGATTATGCTATTGAATGTGCTAACATCATATATTATCACCATATTCTTTCCTTTCTTGGTTGTTGAGGACTAGTTGCAAGTATATTGATTTGGGTCAAGTGCTCAACGATGGACTTCATCAAACGTCTAGATGAGGTAGGCCTTTTATCTTGTCTTGCTATCATATTTGTCTATATAGCATACTTGAGAATATAGTTGGTTTCTACAGTCATTTCTGTCTATTGTGGTTTACCCCTATCCATAGAGAGATTTTCCTCGTAACATGAAGCAAGTTCCCAAAACATTGGTCTACTAGTTCATATCTACTACAAAAGATATGGTATGGTTATATGTTGTCTTTATTCTTAGATTTTCTCATGGTTTGGTGAATTCTTGAGGCATTCTTTGTATGATTGTATTGATGTGTAAATATTGTAGTTGGTTGGTTAAGTAGTTCAGATCTATTCTAATTGAGGAATATCTGTAAATGTGATGGTGTATGGTTGAGGATAATGCATAGGTTGTTGGATGGAATATATATCTTTGTGATTGGTTATGGTACAGATTGGGCAGTGAAAGGAAGAGTGCAATGATAGATCAGAAGTGGATATGACAGAGGAAGAAAGGGTATGAAGTACCAGAAGGTTGAATTTTCATAAACCCTAGTTTTTGAAAGTATACACAGGCTGACAAAAGGAAAAGTGTGTACATACGCGTGTTGCACTATAGTTAGGTCGTGTACATATGCAGGTTGTAGTATAAATAGGTCACGTACCTGTTGATAGATTGGTATTTGTTGAGGATCGATTCCTCTTCTTAGTTGGTGATGATATTTGCAGGTTGAGTCTTGCATTGAGAGTTGGTGCTCTTGTGGAGTTATTTCTCTATTCATTTGTTGCTGAAAAATCCCAAAGGATTTTAGTATGTAATATAAAAGAAACTTATACATATATCTTKCATTCCTTGTGTTCCTTGTGGTGATGTCTTATTGATGATATTTATTTATGATATATGTTTACATACAACTTGTTATAAATGAAAGTAATGAAGGATGAGTAAATGTTGATTTCTAATTAAGGTTTTTTGTAAAGGAGTAAAAAKATCCCTACAYCGATTGAACCCCCCCCCYYYCTCAGTGTGGTCGGTGTGTCCAACAATTAGTATCAGAGAAGGCCTTCATCATAATCCTTGCAAGCTTGAAGGATATCCATGGACACACAAATGGATGAACATGCAGATGAAGTTCCCCTCTTTGATGAGACAAATTACTCAACATGGAGAATAGAAATGAAAGGATTTTTGAAGGAAAAAGGAAAAGGCATTTGGAATGAAACTATTGGTGGATCAATTGCCTTGAATAATAAGTCAAAGTTTGTAGCACAAAAGGAAGAAAAGAAAAACGATGCATTATCTCTCAAGACCATTTTCAATGGACTCTCAAGTTTTGTCAAAGAAAGCATGGGAGAATGTACTTCTGCCATGGATCTATGGTTGAATCTAGAGAAGGTATATCAAGACAAAGAAGACAATTCCATCAAGGACAATGAAGGTAAATACTCTCCAAAATATTCTGATGATAATGATCCTAGTGAAGTTGAAATTTCTCTTACAAATGAAGAAGAAAATATAGTAGAAGTTTGTGTAGATGAAGAAGAAGAGTTGTTGAAGTTTAAAGAAATTTTTTTATTTGAATTAGGTGATGTTAGCATGGAAATAGGACGTTATTCAATTGCTTCTGAGTATCTTGAAAAATGCATTAATGAAGTCCTAGAAAAATACCCAAAGCATGTCATGGAACTAAATACTATGTTCAAAGAACAAGACGAAAGTAAAAATACTCAATTGGAAGAAAAACAAGAAGAGATCAAAAGAATAAATAATGAAATAGAATAAAAGAAGAAGGTAGATGATGAGCTTAGCAAAATTCTTGAAGTTAATGTGAATCTTATGACCAAAATTGAAGAAGCCAAAAGAATAGAGGAACTATTGAAGAATCAAGTAAATGAAAAGGAAGAGTTGTGCCATAAGTTGGAAGCTGAAGTTGTTAATCTTAGAAATAAAGTAGTGAAGTCAAACACTCACATCAAGTTCATGAAAAACTCAACAATATTGGATGAGATCCTAGATATCCAAATAAATCCAAATGATAAATAAGGTATTGGATACAACAAGGAAGTTATAGATATTGAAGCTAGCACTTCTAAGAAGTATAAGGTAAGTCCTTCACTCTCAAAGGGTGGAAGCAATGTTGCAAGTAAACCATATGCACAAAGCAAGGAAGACATCAAGAATCCATCTTTACACATCAAAGAAAATTCAAAAGAGAAACACCCTCAAGGTGGACACCAAAGCAAAGTTATGAAAATGTTTTTCATGGTCACTGCTACTAATGTAATGAATATGGTCACAAATCTTTGGATTGCAGACATTGTGCAAGGAAAGATAATGGAAGGTTTCATAACACCCTAAGTTGTTGGAGATCTAATCAAGTGGGATGCATTGTTGCTCATTGTCACACCATGAGATGCTACAGCTGTAGTGGGTTTGGCCACAAATCCCAAGATTGCTGGAACACAAGAAGATAGTCCATGAAGAGTGCTTTGTATAGCATGAAAAGAAGAACACATGAAGCTAGGAAGGAAGACAGTGTTGGAAATATGGAAGCTCAGATCTCAAGTTTTGAGAAGTTGATACACCTTTAGAAGTGGGTGAAGAAGAATGAAAAACCAAAATAGAAAGGCAGCCATGAGGCAAGCTCAAGCTTGATATTTTTAGAAGCATACGCAGGATCCTATGGAAGAAGTCACATACATACACAAGCTGACCTATAGATATGTCGTGTACATACGCGAGATGTCTGTGTAATGGGCCGTGTATCTGTGGTAAAATCCTAGAAAAGAAGGCTATGCAGATGAGGTGCAACATGATTTGATGATATAACTCTATTTTTCAAGGTCTGACATGGTTTGTTGCAGGTTTTCATGACTGTATGGTTGCATGTATGTTTAATGTATGTATGGTGATGACATATGGTTGAGTGTTGAATCATATGATTGATGCCTATCCTGGATGCATGATACTAACTCTAGAGTATAGATTGAGGCATTTTCTATTGAGGAACAATGTTGGTTATGATAGTGAATCTATGACACTTTGGTTATGAGATATATCATGATGATGTGATGCTAGCTAGGGATATCATTGTTCTATTGAGACACACTTTTGGGACATGTTTAGATATACTACTGACTAATTCATACGTGTTGTAGTGAATGGTTTTGAGGCAGATATGTCATGGTACATGGTTGGTAAATATGTGATCTCCATTGATATTTATTATGATGTATTGTTAGATTCATACTTGTTGGATGTCTTGGTGCATACATTTGGCATGTAGTTGAGGTACATATTGGAACATGTAGTTGATAAGGTGATTATGTTGTACATCATTGATGAGTCATAGATTGATCTACATATGATGCATGATTGATACATATTTGGTTGTTTGGTAGAGGAACTTGATTGGCACATGGTTTATGGTTGATATGGCATACATGTATGGGAACACATCTTGGTTTTGATTCATCTTATTGAGGTTTAGTGCATGGGTGATGTGCTTGCTTGGTACCAATGGTGATACATGTTTGGTGCATGGTTGATGTACTTATAGATGGTATATGATTGTGGGTGATAGTACTTGGTTAAAGTACATCATTGGTATTATTTGTTTAGCATATACTTTGGTACATGATGTATGGGATAGTTGAGACACTTGTTGTAGTGCTTGGTTGGTACATTATTTGAGGCTTGATGATTGTGATACATATCTTGACACATGGTTTGGGGCACTTCGTTTATGATAGAGGCATATCATATGTGATACGAAACTTGTTTGAGGCACATGGTTGACATGTTGATGATATTTTTGGTACATTGATAGAGGCACTTATTGATGGTCCTAATATATGCTTGGTACACTTTTTGGCACATATTCTTGGAACATATACTTCAATAATGAGATCTTATTGTACAATGTTGATGTGCATGGTTGGAACATGGTAAGGAACAGGATGTACATGGTTGATGTTTTGTTCATGATTCTCTATTCACTATTGACATATATTTTTTCTTCATGAAGTATGGTATCACACGAGTGTAATGCATGGACAGGTCCAAATATCATCATAGGAAGAGCAAATCATATTAAGAAGTTGACCTATGTTTGGGTTGAGCAGTAGCATTTACAACAGAAGAAGATTACAGTAGCAACATATTGTTCATCTTGCAGAGAATATAGGGGGAGACATACTCACAAAAGGAGTTATTCTTCTTCCCATGATTAAAGGAGGAGATATTCATCAGATGCAGGGTACAAAGATAGATTCTTGGAGATTTAGATGCTTGGAGAGGCATGTTTCCAGGGGGAGAAATGGTCACAGGGGGAGGATGAGAGATATGTATTCATCATTGCATCAAAGTGATATCCCTTGTTCAAAATGGCAGAGATTATTTAGAGGAAGCTCAAAGGCATCCAGATAAGTGGAGCAACCCCAAGGAAAGTTTGAGAAGGGGGAGTAGCCCCAAGGAGAGAACTACCCTTTTCCATTGATGTCAAATGGGGAGATATAGTCACATTAATGTGATTGACATGAATATTGATGAAGAGCATTTCCATTTCTGCATGTTTCCATCAATGATTGGTGTTGACATCAATGTTGGTATTGCCATCAATGTCAAAGGGGGATATTGTTGATTTATGTTTTCATTGATGTCAAAGGATTGATATCAAAGAGTTGATGTCAAGCATTTTCATTTTATCAATGATGTATTGATTTATGGCCTATGTTGTCATTGATGTAATAGATGTCAAGTGGTGTCATAGTGATGCATTGTCATGGATTGATGTATAGGCAGGATGATGTAAAGGTTGGCCATTTTTGTCTTTTCATAGCTGATAGGAAGTACCAAATGGATGAAATCCAAAGTGGTCCCCTTATGGTGAAATCCCTCACAGGAAGATGATTTGTGAAGTCCAAATGGTTAGGTGGTTGAGTCATCCTAGATGTGTGGTTAAGGAACCCAAGGATTGATTATGGAATATTGTAATTAAGATCCATGGATTTGTAAGTGATACTATTCTATATGGATGGTGCCCGTCATGCCATTTCTAGTGATATGTGGAATGTCACATAACTCCTCACAGTTAGAGAGTTATGGCCATGTGAAGTTGGAGAACCCTCGTGAGTTGTCTAGAAGGCCCTAGAAGGTCAAAGAATTCAAATTATTCTAGAAGCTCCTAGAATAAAGTTGACAAGTCAAAATGGTTAGTCACGGGTTAAGTGGTTCCAACAAGAAAACAATTAAAAATAAATTAGTTGCAACTAGACGTAGAGAATTTACTATTTCTAGAAAAGTGGGTTAGAAGTGGACAAAGTGGGTTAGAAGTGGAAAAATTGGTTAGAAGTGGGTTAGCCCCTAAAAGAAGGAAGTTGGTTAGAGTTGGAAGAAACTTGGAGAAGTATAAATAAGAGAGAAATGGTCTCTTGTGGATGTGAATCTCTTGAGTATATTGAATATCTATTCTTAGTGAAATATTCATTGCAAGTACTCATGGATGCATCAGAAGTTTCGTAATTCTGAGGTATTGACGATGAAAGTTTTGGAGTTTCAGAAATACTAAAAAACCCTAGTTTTTGAGATGTATGCGGGCTATCAGGTAATAGGGTGTATACGTATGCGGGCTATCAGTACAATAGGGTGTATACATACATGGGCTGGAAATATAATAGGGAGCATACATGAGGGAAAATCTATAGAATATTGAGCAAGTGTTGGTGCCAGGTTCCTGAATTCTGAAACAAGTTCCCAAAATAGTGGTCTATTGGATCAGATCTTCTACATAAGATATAGTATGGTTATATATTATCTTCATGATTATATTTTCTCATGGTTTGGTGAATGCTTGAGGCATTCTTTGTATGGTTGTATTTATGTCTAAATATGGTAGATGGTTGGTTAAGTAGTTAAGATATGTTCTGATTGAGGAATATCCATAATCTGTGGTGGTGTATGGTTGAGGAGAATGCATAAGGTTGTTGGATGGAATATATATGTTTGTGATTGGTTATGGTATAGATTGGGCAATGAAAGGAAAAGTGCAATGACATATCATAAGTGGATATGACAGAGGAAAAAAAGATCTGAAGTTCCAGAAGGTTGAAGTGTCGAAAACCCTAGTTTTTGAAAGTATACGCAGGCTGACAAAAGGAAGAGCATGTACATACGTGTGTTTCAGTACAGGAAGATCATGTACATACGCAGGCTGTAGTATAAATATGTCATGTACCTATTGACAGATTGGTATCTATTGCGTATTTATTCCTCTTCTCAGTTGGTGTTGCGATTTGCAGGTTGAGTCTTGCATTGAGAGTTGGTGCTCATGTGGAGTTGTTGCTCTATTCAGTTGTTGTTGAAAAAACCCAAAGGATTGTAGTCCATATTAAAAAATAAACTTATACATATATCTTTTGTTCCTTGTGGTGATGGATTGTAGTCCATATTAAAAAATAAACTTATACATATATCTTTTGTTCCTTGTTGCTGATATATTTTTACATACAACTTGTTATAAATGAAAGTAATGAATGATGAGTAAATGGTGATTGCTAACTGAGGTGTTATTGTAAAGGAGTAAAATTAGCCCTGCAATGATTCACCCCCCCCTCTTAGTGTGGCCAGTGTGTCCAACAAAGGCAACATACATCAACAAAGAGTTGATGTGAGCGTAGGAGGTAACCTACATTAACACAAAGTTAACTTGACCATAGAGGGGATTAATTCCAACAATATATTAACCAAGGTAAAGGAAGTGAAAGAGGAGACATTTTCACCATAGAAGGGGTTTAACAACTATAGGCTACAGGAGGTGACCAACTGAAGGTGATGTTTCAAGGGAATGATCAAGGAAGCAATAAATAATAATAAGTAAGAAGGGGGATCTCAAATAGATTTATACCAGAGATAGCAACCTAGAAAGGATGAAGCTACCAAGAATGTGACATAAGTAAGGGATAAAAGGATGGTAGGATGAGATGCATGGAGTACTCTAGAATGAGAAAATTAGCTAAGAATGGGAACAAATAGGTTGGGTTGAGTGAGATAGAAGCCTATATATTGGTTTCATTTTCCTAGTGGACTCCACAGGGTCTCCACTCAATAATCATGTGACATAGCACGTGCTTTTGTGGGATATTAAAGAATACCTCTAATTTCATTATATATTGATAAATACCTCCCAAAATCCTTTTGTTGAAGCCCTCTCCAAATACATATTTCCTATTAATAAAATCCCCATTATTAATAGATATCTCATATTTTTACCAAATACCTCTTTTTATACCCCCAATACCTATAAACCCCATGTTTTTCCACATCCACCTTCCAATACCTACAATATATTGACCCTATTTTTCACAATTTTAAAACTTCCTTTATGAATGAATGTTATAATATATTGATCAACAAGATGAATCCCCCATGGTCGAATCATAGCCCAACTTAGAAGTGGTATATGCACTAGATTCCTATGGATGGGTGGAAAATTTCTCCTACACAACTAGTGGTGTGGGGGTTTTGGTGCAATGGTGTATACAAAAATATTATTAACTTCTTGTAAAGGTAAGAGTAGAAAACTACCAGAAAGGGGACAAATTTACAAGTCATTTCTTCATCCTACAAGCCTAAATGAAAGTAATGAAATCATTAAACAATTAATTCAATGATTAAACAACATTAAATAACATATTTTGTTTTTCGGGGGAGAAATGCTTGATTTAATTCCAATTGAAGGAAATAAAACAATCTAGTGTATTACCTAAGGAGAATGCATCGTATAAAGTGGGCTCTAAATCATTTCATGGGAGGGTCCTTTGAATTCCTTGTGTGCTTAATCTCAATCTCTAGTGTATTTGGGTAGCATGTCCCCTTGTGGATTGCCTCCTTGAATGGAAAACGAATAGAAAGAGAGAAAATAAAATACAAATGGATGAGTAGGGATGATGGATTCCTAACTCTTTGATTTCATTTATTCAATGTTATTTTTCTTTAAATTCCTCCTTCTTAATGCATCCCCATGGATTTTTTTATAGGTAGAATTGGAACCCCGTCATGAATCAACTTCCATGTGAATACTCCCTATTTAGTCATGGGAGCCTATTTTCTTGATGAGACCTTGAGGAAGGCCAAAGGAGTAAATATTCATGCGATTGAAGGTTCAACTTGGTCAATATTCACCCACCACACCATTTCAATAGGTCCTTGGTCATTTAAGAGTTGTTAAGTAGTTGAGTTTTTGGATTTATAGTAGGGATGATTTTAAGGATCGAAATTTATTTTAAAATGTAGAAATCTTGGCAAATCTTACTAATCCTTCATATGCCAACTATAAATGATTGGCGATATTTTTGTAAAAATATTCAAATTTCTAAGGATTTTATATAGTTTTTATAAAATTTTGTCGATTTTTAAGGTAAAATAATTTTATCCTAT